>JAECUM010093162.1:0-15549 GCA_016617855.1 Megalonaias nervosa
ATTTGCAGTTTGGTATGCACATGAAGACCTCGTGCTTCAGAAGTTTCTATGGTGTTAGTATTACAGAATGTGCCACAGAGTGTCTTCTCAGAAAGTCCCGATGTAAATCAATTAATTACTGGAGGATTTCACTGAAGTGTCAACTCTGAGAGAATATGACAGGCGGTGATAACATGGAGCCAAGCAATGGTGGCGTACACAGTGACATCTCCACCTGGAGTCAGGTGAGCTCTAAAATCTTCTCAAAATTGTGTTCATCGTAGACTATGTAAACGTTGAATGTCTCCAACTATGTTTTTCGCTGAGGGTGGATAAATTAACAAAATTGAAATGCAATTTTTCAAATCCGGCTAATTTGGAGACTATTACATTATATGTATTCTATTGAAGATAATATCTTTAGCTGGCCCAAATATATGGTTTATCACAATTATTATTATTATTATTATTATTATTATTATTATTATTATTATTATTATTCATGTAGCAATTGTTTTCTATTGTGTTCAGTCCTTTGCCAGCAGTTGTTCAGAAAAAAAGTGTGGGAACCTTGAAAGATGCATGCCGATCAGGGCAGCCGATCCATCCAACAACGATGTGTGTGATGTCAGCGGTAAGAGGAATGGGAGCAAGGTGTGATGGCAGTCGAACTGCATGTATCAGAGAAATAAATATACCGAATAACTCAAAAGTAATCCATCTTTTCTGAGCCAGAGCACTTCTGAAAACAAACAAATACATTTAATTTGAGGCTAAGTTTCACTGGAGGATGAATATGCGCATGCGTAACTGTCCTTCAAAGCAATAAATTTTGTTACTCTAATTAATGCAAATCGCGTTTATATGCCGTGGCATATTATTGCAGCATGGGTGGAGGAGTTGCATATTATTGTGATATGTGTGATGCGTTGGCATATTAATCCAATGGGTGTAGTAGGGTGGCCTATTACTTTTGCAATGGGTGTAGTAGGGTGACATATTATTGCAATTTGTGTGGTAGGGTGGTATATTACCGCAATGGGTGTGTTGGGGTGGCATATTATTGCGATATGTAAATGGAGTGGCATTTTATTGCAATGGGTGTAACATTGGCATATTATTGTAATGGGTGTGGTTGGGTGGCATATTAATGCAATGGGTGTAACAGTGGTATATTATTGCAATGGGTGTGGTGGGGTAGCATATTATTGTGATATGTGTGATGGGGTGGCATATTATTACAATGGGTGTAACAGTGGTATATTATTGCAATGGGTGTGGCGGGGTGGCATATTATTGTGATATGTGTGATGGGGTGGCATATTATTGCAATGAGTGTAACAGTGGCATATTATTGCAATGGGTGTGTTTGGGTGGCATATTATTGCAGTGGGTGTAACAGTGGCATATTATTGCAGTGGGTGTGGTGGGATGGCATATTATTGCAAAGGGTGTTTTGGGGTGGCATATTATTGCAATGGGTGTAACAGGGTGGCATATTATTACAATGGGTGTAGCAGGGTGATCTTTGTCGCCTGCCAAGATGTCAAGTTTTCATAACTTTGTATTATTTTGGGGTTTTTTTATATCAAAGTTATATATAAGTCTAGCATAAATGCAAAGCCTGCTATTTTAATGAAATAGTCTTGAAGTTCTCGAAAGGAAATAGTCAAAGCCTGAATCAACATGTCTAAGTACGCAAGAACAGGTCAAAATCTGAATAAACAGATAAAAGCATATAAGCAATAGGTCAAAGTCTGAATAAACATGTCTAAATCTAAAGAAACAGGTCTCGGTCTAAATAAACAGGTCTCAGTCTAAAAGAAACAGGTCAAAGTCTGAATAAACAGATCTCAGTCTAAACAAAACAGGTCAAAGTCTGAATAAACAGGTCTCAGTCTAACAGAAATAGGTCAAAGCCTGATAAACAGGTCTCAGTCTAAAGGAAACAGGTCGAAGTCTGAATAAACAGGTCTCATTCTAAAAGAAACAGGTCAAAGCCTGATAAACAGGTTTCTATATGCAAAAAAAACAGCTCAAAGCCTGAATAAACAAGTCTAAGTATGCAAGAAAGAGGTCAAAGTCTGAATAAACAGGTCTAAATATAGAAGAAACGAGCCAAAGTCGGAATAAACGGGTCAAAGTTTTAAATAAACAGGTTAAAATATGAATAGTAAATACCAGCTTCCTGTTAAGTTTTAATAATTTTCTTTTTTAAATGAGAGCATATTACAGGAAAACAAGTTACTGTACATTACAAATATATGTCATCAAATTAATTATCTATCTATCTATCTATATATCTATCTATCTATCTATCTATCTATCTATCTATCTTTTGATCGCGACTCCAGGGATATATCTGTTTTTATGCTCTATCATGACTCCAGGGATATAATATATTTTTATACTTGATCGTGACTCCGGGTATATGATATATTTATTTTTATACTAGATCGTGACTCCAGTGATATATATAATTTTATACTTGATCGTGATTCCAGGGATATAATATGTTTAACTTTATACTTGATCTTGACTCCAGGTATATAATGTATTTCTTTTTTATACTTAATCGTAACTCAAGTGATATATTTAATTTTATACATGATCTTGACTCCAGGGATATAATATATTTATTTTTATACTCGATCGTGACTCCAGGATAAAATATATTTAATTGTATACTTAATGGTGACTCCAAGATATAATATATTTATTTTTATATTTAATCTTGACGCCAGGGATATAATATATTTAATTGTATATTTAATCGTGACACCAGAGATATAATATATTTAATTGTATACTTAATCGTGACACTAGGGATATAATATATTTAATTGTATACTTAATCGTGACACCAGAGATATAATATATTTAATTGTATACGTAATCGTGACACCAGGAATATAATATATTTAATTGTATGCTTAATCCTGACACCAGGGATATAATATATTTAATTTTATTTCCTCGAAAATGTGCTGCTTCTCGACCTTTCTTCCTTATATTGTCAATGTAAATCCAGTCCCTAACACTGCTTTTCAGAGTGTCCGTTACCAGAGGTAAAACCAGGTACTGCTATCGAACAGGAGACTAGAGTCGGGGTAACCTTAAAGTATACGTGCATCAACAAGCGCCTCAAGAACACGGGAAATCCTTTCATCACTTGCCAGTCGGATGGAAATTGGACCAGTTCTGATTTTGCTTGCGGTAGGTTAAACATTTTTAGCACTCAATGGGAATTGTATTTTTAATTATGTAGGTTTTACTCTCTCTCTCTCTCTCTCTCTCTCTCTCTCTCTCTCTCTCTCTCTCTCTCTCTCTCAGAAGGAGTTGAAACGGGCTTTTGTGATGTCGTTTTGAAACTTTACTTTTATGAATTATTTTCAAGCCAGAATACTGGCGTGCGTCCTATGTCTGTTGTTTATTGTGTAGAGCATCAGCTGAGGTCTGCTGCCTCAATGAAAAGGCACTTATCGCTTATCTGCTCGGCATGACATGGCCAAGTATTATAATAATATTGTCGTTGAAACAAAACAACCATCCTTTGATTTTGTTTTTTTATCTGTTTAGTGTCTATAGAAGACTACTCTCTTTCTATATTGTTTCACTCCCTGTCTAATAGTCCTCAAAAGTGAAATCATGGTAATATTTCTAAGGTATAAGTGGAGTCTTTACGTAATCTAATTGATGACGAGAGTATTGTGATTAAAGGCTGATAAAAATAACAATATTATTAGTATGTAACGGGAAGACTACTTTAAATGAGTTGAACGTCCATTAAATGATGAAATCTTTATACAAAGTTAACGAAGACCCTTCATTTGAAATTAAGTTTAAAAAAAAAAAATTCAAAATGCATTGATGACATCTCTAAGAGTGATAGTTCTGTGTATGCAGAATTTCATACTTTCGCCCTTAAACTATGTACACCTCAGTTTTACATATTACCCAAAACTCATGAGCCCTGACCAAATCAATTATATCAGGATGTAATTAATATGCGGAGAACCTATCCATATTTATTGATAGCGTTTTGCAACCTTTAATGAAATTACTTTTTATACTTTAAGGATTCTGCTGATTTCGTTTAAAAAGTTGAAATATGTTCCATACATATTCCATAATTCCCTCTTTGTATCTTTTGATGTAACATTATTGTAGTCAAAAATACCGCATGCGGATTTTTTTAGGCTTGTAAATTGTTGTCTTGATAAAGTGCTGTACAATAATAAAATTTATTCTGGAAAATAATTTTCCCAATTTAATAGTATAAATTACATCCAAACTGTGCCCGATTACCCAGTAAGACCACTAAGCACGTGCTTAGGGCACCTGCCCAACAAGGGCACCAGAAAAAAAATTCAAATTGCTGATGATAAATTTGAATGAATTATGTACGAGTATTTTAATTTGGAATTATGGCAACACTGGTATTTTCCCACCTTTTTAGCTTTTAATATTGCTTTTTGAGTTTCACATTTCTTAAGGGGAGAGGCGGGGGAACCATAATATTTTCAGTGCTTACGGCCCTGGAAGACCTTAAACCGCCACTGCTTTCAAACAATTGGTATGGCAATGAGTAGTCCTGTGGTTCCATCACACGCCTCCATTTTCATGCATAAATTCGGAAAAGGTTTTCTTGAAAACTAGAAATGTAATTCCACTGTTTAAGATTTTTAGATGACATCTTTATCATCTTTATCTAAAATCATTCAGAAGAACAAGAATGTTCAAATCGCCTAAATAATGTTCACCCCACAATTAAATTTATATATACTGCCTTCAGTATCTACGTATCGTTTTTTAGATGTAAATGCGATGAAAACGTCTGACATTACTATCTCTACAGATGTTCATGTCAAGGAAAATAATATCCACCAAAATGTGGAATATTCGTCTTCTCGTCCAAGGTCATGTAAAAAAGGTACACCATACAGCCAGGCTAAAAGATACGGACGCATTATTTTAAGTGATTATCAGGTATAAAATTCTTTGTAAGAATTAAAAATATATTTATAAAGTCCGTATTCTTACTCAGCCTTAACCATAGTGAAATGTACAAAGGATAAAAATATAACTCCTTTCATAACACACATATAATCCTTCATTGCCTAATATAGGCGTTACATTATTAAATATATCAATAAAAATAGAGTAAAACACTTTAGAACAGCAAGCCGGGTCTGGGTTATAAGAAGAGATAGAAATTTGCCAAGATGTTTTAATAAGAACTAAACCAACAGAAAATATAAAAAGATGTATTTTCATCATATAAATGTAACAGACGTAGGTATTTTCTATATACAAATTTTGTAGAAATTCTGAATATACAAATATTGTAGAAATTCTCAATGTACAAATGTTGTAGAAATTCTCTATATACAAATGTAGAAATTCTCAATGTACAAATACAGAAACTCTCAATATACAAATGTTGTAGAAATTCTCTATATGCAACTGTTGTAGAAGTTCTCAATGGGCAAATGTAGAAATTCTCTATATACAAATGTTCTAGAAATTTTCTATGTACAAATGTTGTAGAAATTCTCTATGTACAAATGTTGTAGAAATTTTCAATGTACAAATGTTGTAAAAATTGTCAATGTACAAATGTTACAGATACTCTCATTGTACAAATATGTTGTAGAAAGTACCTCTTTTAGTAGCTCCAATATAAATGGATTGTTTTTCTCTACGTTGTAACACTGTATATCAAACTGATTTAATTCATTTTGGAACGCGTAAATAAAAAATGTAACTTGCAATGTTGGACAAATATTTGTATCGATCCTCAGTTCTCTAATGTTTCAATAATCTTAATAATAAAAATAATCACTCACTGATTTTTCTTTCATGCCAATCGATATTGTGCATGGAGAGAATAACAGACTGATTAAAGTAGGTAACTGAATAATCACTTTTAGACTTTGTATCCCAATAACCTACTGTATTATATAAAATTGTATACATTGAGGATATTTTCTTTTCCTAAGTAAATACAACATATATTTCATTGTGTGGTACAAGAAACGTGACGAAGCCATGCGTTAAATTGTACCGTTTTTGGTACTTCCAAATGAAAAATATCAGGTATTTACGAGGGAAAAGAACACTTTATTTTTAGTATAAACCAAACTTGCTCCAGAATCGAAGTTTCGAAGATTAACTCACTCTTCAGAACAACACTCCACCCCAATTATCTTAAATTCACCTCAGACCAGAGTTATTTTCCTACCATCTTTGTGAGTTTATAGCCTCAAATAGGAATCTTATGTTAAAAAGGGTCTGAGGACAATAGCATCTAACGGGAAGTTAACATTAGGCCTCCATTTATAATTGTTATCAAGGAAGTGAGGGGAATAACTTCGTAGAGACGCGAATGGTGCCGAGTCAAATTTCTTCAGCAAAATTTAATTTCCATATCTGAAATTTCATGTAGTTCCTATTTATTTCTTCTAGCCCACAAAGTGTTCGTTTTTCTTGCCGTGGGTATAAAGTCTGTAGCCACACACAATCAAGAGTTGCATGACATGATGGGAAATCTTGCATTTTCACATTTAAACTATAAAAGAATGAAAAAATACCAATATTATTTCGCCAATAAGTTATATATTTCACACTTAAGTATATAGTAAAAATTGAAAAAAGGAAGTGATATTTTAAACATTTATGTAAATTACAAATATATTATTGTGTGTATGACTGTTTGTCTCTATTGTGATTCCACTGGGTCCGTTTCATTGGAGACTCTTTAACCGTTTTGACTTGTTATACACGAGTTTTATACACGAGATTATTACAATAATGTATATCATTCAGTGAAGTTAGTGTTTATAAATACAGAGACGCCATCATTTCCTCTGAAATAGTTTATGGCTGAAAAATCATACAATAAATGAGAAACTAATTACACAAATTTATCGGCGTTTGTGGGTTTTTTAAAATTTTAATTATATATATTGCGTGGGTGAAATTAAATAGATACTTGTAGCCTTCCACCCCCTACGCCGTATTGTGCTGTTATATGTTTGTGCTTGTTTATTTAGAGTTTATATGGAGAGACAGACAGACAGAGAGACAGAGCATGATATTAGGATTTTTCATTGTGATATTTTTTTGCCCATTTATTGTGAGTGTGCAAAACCAATCCGTATTATACAGATCGTACAATTTTATGTTTGACAATACTCAACCTTTGTCGGAATAGTTGAAAGCTATGTTGCTGTATCTGGCATTGACAACAATTCACAGAGACAGCTTGGGTGTTTTGTGTGTTCACAAATTCCAGTCTACCATTGACAGCAATTCAGTGAGACAGTTTTGGAAGTTCACAAATTCCAGTCTAACATTGACAGCAATTCAGTGAGACAGTTTGAAAGTTCACAAATTCCAGTCTACCATTGACAGCAATTCAGTGAGACAGTTTTGGAAGTTCACAAATTCCAGTCTAACATTGACAGCAATTCAGTGAGACAGTTTTGGAAGTTCACAAATTCCAGTCTAACACTGACAGCAATTCAGTGAGACAGTTTTGGAAGTTCACAAATCCCAGTCTAACATTGACAGCAATTCAGTGAGACAGTTTTGGAAGTTCACAAATTCCAGTCTAACACTGACAGCAATTCAGTGAGACAGTTTTGGAAGTTCACAAATCCCAGTCTAACATTGACAGCAATTCAGTGAGACAGTTTTGGAAGTTCACAAGTTCCGTTACCCAGATCATAATCAAGGTCTAAGACAGTTTTAACTTTGTTAAATCGAAAAATTCACTCTTTATAAATCAGGTAATACTTAGTTTTCCAAGTTTCATGAACGAATACTAGAGTGGTTTTTACAGTCACGGAGGCTAATTCCATATTTCGTGGCCCTCAATTTAATGTCGTAAGCATATATAATTTAAAGAATGTTAATGGTCGGCACATCTCTTTCAGTAAGATTTTAAGCAGAAGTTTAATTAACAGCTTGATATATGTGTTATGTATATGTAAACTGCATTGTTGGTTAGTTATGTTTTTTTAATTGTTTTATTGTTTGATAGTGTAGTGTGACATTATATTTTGGGCTTGACCTTGTCCAAAATCTGGTTCATTTTCTACTTGACATGACTTATTGATTTTTTATTATTATTTTGTAAACTACTAATATATAGCTAGAATTTCCCCTCTGTTTATGGGTATAATATTAGGATCATTATTGAAAGAAGTCAACATATTTATTTGGGTCTGGGTCTAGGTTATTGGAATTCCCCTATAAAATTCTAGCCTACCTGATATATTACACATCTTATATAGTAATGTTAATAATACATTTCTAAATATAACAAACATTTTATTTTGTAAACATTAAGAACTTTCTAAAAGGTTATTTTCTTTTTCCTTTTTATTTTAGGCAATGGTTTTTATTAGAAAATGCTAATTGTGACCTGAGGTCAAGTAGAGGGCTATATAATCCTGTCACTGGAAAAATTACTCATTCGTGCTTAATATCTAACAGAATTAATTTGTATGATTGGTGTGGGTTGGGATTTTGTTTTCAAATTATTTCTTCTCTGGAAATACAAAAGTGCTCTGATAACATTCCTGGAAGTAGATTTAGATTTACAGTGAAATTTCGAATAAGGATATAATTCTTGGATTGTATTATTGTGATCCAACAAAAGACTGTTGTTACATCAACACTTTACGAGCCATTACAGGCATATCAACACTTTCATCATAACGTTGGACTTTGTACTTCCACTAAAGTTTATTCAGATCTTTTATTATTGGGACTTGTATCTGTAATTCTAGGATTATTTTGGGACTTAATTTGCAATATTGTAAGTTCTTTTTTTTTCATTTTCACTTTGCATTCTAGGGAAAAACAATTGTGTTTTGAATCTTTGAGGGAGACTTTATATACATATATATATATATACATATATATATACTGCTGCTGCCTATATATATATATAACCCTTACTTACTCCTGCTACTATATACCTACCTATATATATATAGTCTTAAACTAATTAATAGAAAAAGCAAAACCAACAACAAATAATGTATTTCCCTTTAATACAAAATAAAAATTTTAAAGTAATTTACGTTATTAAATCCCATGTAATCCTTGAAGTTCTCTCATAAGTCAAAAAGTACAGAGTGTTCCGAATGGAATATGCTGATATGCCAGAGACCTTGAACGTGCCGAAGTGCTAACAGTCTTGATGTATCGCAGTGATATAATCAAGAATGTCTTTGAATGAATTCACAATAATCCCAAATAGCGATTTAGTCCAAAGGTCGATAAGCTCTTTGCAATTGCAATGAATAATTTAAATAAATAAATCCTCTCAAAGTATAACTGAACACAATTAAACCTGATTGCACAAAAGACTGATAAGATAGGAATAAATAATTTTTATGGGAAAAAAAAAAACTTTATATATTAAAAACTAAGACCATATAATATAACCGGGACATAGGTCATTTTTCCATAAAATTTGTAAATAAGTTCGCTTCTAGAAAATTCTAAATTTATATTTTTTTTTTAAAAACGGACCTTCAATAAAATATTAGTAAACAACCTATGTATAGCTTACAAACAATACCAAAGCAGGTACACCAAGAACCTTCTCAAGTCAAAAAGCCAAGTCAACATGTTTATATTGTTATAAAGTATAATCTAATGTACAATCCGAAGTGGAATCAGCCATTTTGATATGTTCCGTTTTTATTTGAGAGGAATCTGATTTCCAAATTTTCCATGGAGTAGATGTAACTGCTCTATATCTCTCTCTCTCTCTCTCTCTCTCTCTCTCTCTCTCTCTCTCTCTCTCTCTCTCTCTCTCTCTCTCTCTCTCTCTCTCTCTCTCTCTGAACCACCGCCTTTAAATTAAGCCATATCTTTTGTGATAAATATAACATGACACATGTCAATAAAATATTGCCAATGACTGAACCGATGAATATTAATATCTGGAAGTGGAACAAAGCGGTGCAATGAATCGGGTTCACAACGGAGAAAATTTTTAATACGAGCTTGCTTGTGTGGTATATTCAGGGTCGTAAGGCAATAATCAGTAGATTTATTTACATAATATAGCATCAAACATCGGGATAGTGTGATACCGTCGGTCCATCTGTCCGTCGGTCTGTCATCCGTCAGTGTGTCCATTACCACATATCTTCCTAAATTATTCATGAAACTGACCCATCATATATATGCCTGATTTTGTGTTACGACCCCTGGAACACTGTATGACAGGATGAGAGTTAGTATGGGATACGTAGTCCTATGTAAGGGGTTTGCAATTAGAGGCCATCGAAGTTTTCATTTTATTAATTTTTTTTTCGTTCTAGATCCCTATGAGCTGGTGTTTCAAATCACTCCCGGAGTTGATGTCGATGTCTATGACGCATGGAAATATGGCGGACCTAACACAACAAATTCTGACGAAAATTGTCAAACCTTGGGCCCAAATCCTAGCTGTAAACGTCACTTCCGGAGCTCCGTATTGGACAGGTGGTCCGCAGAGGTGAAGTCCATGGTACGTTTCAATAATGCGATAACCCCAATGCTGATATTAAATTTTGTACTGCTGTTAGTTTTTTTTATTTATTTATTTATTTATTTATTTATTTTGCAAGAGGATTTCAGTGTCGGCCTTTTTCTACTAGAAATAATTCAAGTCAGTTTTAAAAGACTTTGCTGGATTTTAGCTTTTATGTAGGTAAGGTGATCGATAATTCGTCAGATACTAGCGAAATAACTAATGTGCTAGTTTGTTACGAGTCCATGCTCTTAAAATAAGTAACGGAAAGGAGTGAAGAGCAACAAGCTCTGTGTATGTGTGTGTGTATGTGTGTCTGTGTGTGTGCATGTGTGTTTGTGTGTGTGTGTGTGTGTGTGTGTGTGTGTGTGTGTGTGTGTGTGTGTGATTTTTAACGTAGCTTTAACAATTTTTCACCCATATCGCTACGATGTCTGCAGTGTGGCAGTTTATAGTAATGTCTAGCACTGTGGCATCATGCCGCAGACATGTAGCATGATGTCCCACCCAGTCACAGTATCCTGACACCAAACCGACCAGTCCTAACACTAATCTCTTAATGTTGAGCGTCTAGCGAGGCAGCTATTAGTACCGTTTTTATTTCTTTGGTATGACTCGGCCAGGGTTAGAACCCGCGATCTCCCGCAAACAAGCTTTTTAAAATTCGACAGATAATTTATTTCTCATGAATGCAAAGTGAAAATGAAAAAAAAAAATAAAACTTTCGGTGTTGCAAATTAAATTCCAAAATAATCATAGAATTACCGACACGATTCCTAACAATAATGGTTCTGAATAAACTTTAGTGGAAATCCAAATTAAATCCAGCGATGAAAGTGTCGATGTGTCAGTGATGGCTCGAAAACTGTTGATGTACCAACATTTCTTGTTGGATCACAATAATACAATCCATGAAATAAATCCTTATTTGAAATTTCGCTGTAAATTCAAGTCTGTGTTTCCAAGAATGAGATCAGAGCACTGTTGTATTTCCAGAGAAAAGATAATTTAAATAAATAAATTCCAGCCCAAATTAAATACTTAATACAACAATTGGTGCAAATTGATTCCGCTAGATCTTAACCACGAATGAATAATCATTCAAGTTACAAGATTATATTGTCTTCCACTTGACCTCACGTCACAATTAATATTTTCTAAAAAGAAATACCATTACCTAATGGAAAATAACCTTCTTAATGTTTACAAAATAAAATGTTAGTTGTTATTAGAAAGTCTGCTACTAAATTACAATATATAACCTGGACAGTGTCAGGCACAGCAGGTAAATTGTAGGGGAATTCCAATAACCTAGATCCAGACCCAAATAAACATATTTAATTCTATTAATAATGATCCTGATATTAAACCATTAAACTGAAGGACTATTTTAGCTATGTATTAATTGTTTACATAAAAATAAAAAGAATTAATAATTCAGGTTAAGTAGAAAATGAACTTAATTTTGGACAAGGTTAAGTCCAACATACAATGTTACATTAAAACAGCATATAATGAAATATGTTTTTAAAAATTATTTTAAACAACAGCTAACAATGCAGCTGAAATATACATAACAGTTTGAACCTGCGCACTTTGAAAACTTGCCATTTCATTGTTCAGAAATTAGTCAAAACGTGGACACGTACATGCCTACATTCATACACATACATGTATGTAGACAAATATATACTCATTCTCTTTCTTTTCTTTTTGACCCAGGTAAAAGTGGGCATCTACAAGAACGGTACAGAGGTCCACAACATCATTTTTAACGCTGTGGGGACAGATTTAGAGTCCTGGTTCTCTGATAACAAAGTTCTCAATACGACCTACACGGGAATATTGCATACCAATAATTTTAACTTTTTCTCTATTTACGGGTATGTTCTCCCTCTCTCTCTCTCTCTCTCTCTCTCTCTCTCTCTCTCTCTCTCTCTCTCTCTCTCTCTCATACATACAAGCGCGCGCACGTACACGCGCAACTATTTTGCAAGAACGTTTCCAATAGTTGTTATATTCGAGCCTCAGCGGATATATTGCTTTCTTGTCCGTCTGTATGTTCATCACCCGTGCTTGTTACATTAATTCCATCTGCATCATATACGTGATGATGTTCTCCAGTGAGTGGGTGACAACGTTAGTTTTAGAATATTGATGCGTATACCAGGTAGAGTATAGGAGTGGAGGTAATATGAACTCCGATATCGATTGAAGGAAAGAAAAGATAAATGTAATGTTCTCTAGTGTGTAGATGACAACACTGGTTTCATTTCCTTTATGCAGACCCCAGGGGAGTGTACGTGTAGGGATTAAAGGTCATATTTTTATCAATAATATGAACCCGTCCTCTTAAGCTGAACTCCGTCTGTTCCGACTGAGGTAGGATGGTCATATTGGTTTAATGTTTTACTAAGATAAGCGGATAACAAGAAGGTATCAAATTCAGGAACTATGTCTGTTCGGTAGATAGGACAGCAATGAAATTCAAACTCCGACATTGCCCATACCACGGCCCCTTTCAATTTGTTATCGCCTTCGACATTCGCTTTTGTATGTCGTATGCGTATCCCCGACACACGAATGGTTTTTTGTATGTGCATACCGGGCTACGTAGATTGTACCGTTGGCTGATCGGCTAGTGCCAGGCAACAATCCAACGCGTTGTCTATATTTGTCCCTGTCGCGATGGCGGCTGTACAATAAACAGTTTGTGTCGTGCGGAGATACCAACTGCAATATTTTGTCGACAACAATTTCTGCAGATTTCGAATCGAGCTCGACACCTTATCGACATGCATATAACAATACTTCTGTACGTTTGCATCATCTTGCTTATACATCCAAAGGCAAAAAAGTTTCTCGTAAGTACAAGTTTGGCAGTCAGCGTAGTCTGCTAGGTGGCCTCCGAACAATTTCCAAACCTCGAAATTGGAAACGATTTTGTTGTACAGTTTGCATCGCATTGTGTATCCTTTGGGGGGTTTGCCGTAGATCCGAAAGAGTGTTCTCCAACGCTGTTTGTATTGTCATAATTGTGCGACATGCATCGTACACGGGAGTGTCGTTGTTTTGCATTCGAAAGCCTTGGCCGAGTAGGTATTATACAAGTCACGGGCGATCAAGAACACGAGGGAAATCACGCGTGTAGTGGATGGAGTAGAGTTTATGTCTACGGGCGAGTATTCGTCGATCGAATCTGCCAAACATGTCTACAATTGTTACATAGGAATTTCGGACCCATCCGCTTTTGCCTCAAATAGAGCAACTGCTGGTGTATTCGAATTGGGATTGGTTTGCGATTCCATTGCGGATCGACCTCGTTTGTTTGTGTCGGATTCGATCTGCACTATTGTCTATCATACTATACTCTCGTTGCTACCAAGAGAAACGATGTGCAAAATACGGATGTTTGGGTGGATATTGCAGTTTGGCGAGATGGTTTTCTGCATCACACCCTGGATCTCGGCAACAATTACAGTTGCAGACCCGCCATCTCCGGTTGTACATAGCTCGCTGCCTTTCGCGTACACAATATATTTGCGTCGAAGGTATTCAAGCACGTATACTTCGTCAACAACTGTTGGAAGACTGAAGAGTGGCTGCAAATGTAAGCGATCCTCGTGCCCTTGTAAATAGTCGGCGGTGATGTCCGGTACCAAATTGCTTTCGTATGCGTTTTCTTGGAGTACTTATAGTGCTACTTTGGAACGTAGCATATATGTTGGTAGTTTGTGGTACGTTTGTGTTTTGTTCGGTTGCCTCGTGTAATACCTCTAGCGGATATATGGGAGAAATAACAAAGTTACGCCTCCGTGGGTTCGTGTAATCTAATCAGAAGTGATGATGTCTACATGAATAACCAGAAAAACAAGACCTACAACATATACACATGAAATATATAAATAATTAAAAGTAAATGAATCTATCACACGCGGACAATTCAGAAAATGATAGGGCGCGGAATTATAATTTAACTATCATCATGTAATTGCTAAAAACTTACCAGCGCCATGTAGTATTCTAAAGTACTACAGTTATTTACAAAGGAATGAGTAACTTAGTGCACCCAAAAATGTTGAAGTTGACTCCTGGAGAGTCGTTGGAGGCGTGAACAATGGAACAGGGAACTTGTTAATGTAATCGGCGGTTGCATGTTAAGCACGTGCAATGAAAGCAACTCACCGCTCACTCATCATACATACAACAGAACAACGTGTATATGGACATTGGACAACACAGTACCGAATATGTAACACCAAAATACTAAACGCAAATAAACAATAACAATAACAAATAGGGGTTTTCACTCCACTCGCATTTGGAAGCTACTTTGTTTTCCATTTTCTATACAAGGCTACGGTATCTCTCAAATTGTTTGTGTTGTACAGTACGGCAAGTTTGCGATGTTCGTTGTTTGCTTCGATGGCTTTGGGCTGTCTTTAGGAGTAGTGTAGTGGGATAGTATAGGGACAATGGGAATTAGCATGACAGACCCCCCCCCCCCCCGGGATAGTATGGGGACACGATTTATAGGGACAAAAAATCACTCTGGGATAGTATGGGAACAATGGGAATTTTGTATAGAGACTAGCACACCCTGGGACTGTATAGGGACGATGGGAATTTTGTATAGCGACAAGAGGAATGGCACAGGTAGGGTGACGTCACGGTACTGGACAGTTGCAACAATGTAGCAAGAACCGTGACGTCATGCCACCTGTGTCATTTCTATATAAAGTTTGAATCATTCGCGTTCGTGTTTGTGTATAGCAAGTACCGTGACGTCATGCCACCTGTGTCATTTCTATATAAAGTTTGAATCATTCGCGTTCGTGTTTGTGGATATTATAATATTATACCCAAATTATACAACTGACTAAAAAAATTTTAGATAAGAGAATAATGTTTTTGTGAGTTAAAAGATAAATTATACAATCGAATAAATTTTTTAGGCAAGAAAGAAAAAATATCGTTTCAAGGCAGTGGAGTGGCCCTGAAAAGGACCTCTGGTTTTCTTCTTTGTCATC
>JAECUM010093163.1:0-129469 GCA_016617855.1 Megalonaias nervosa
CATATTTTGTTTTGCATTTCGTAACGGGTTTCATACAGAAACCAGTACCTCTCTAAGACCGTAAATTTGGGCAACTATATGTTTAAAATCAAATTTCTCAAAGTATTCTGCATGCCATAAATTTACCTCTTTTAAACTGAGATAATATACATGGTAGATTCACCTCCTCCTCAGCTGATTATTTTCAATTAAAAACACCCGAACAAATAAATGCATCGCTATCTCCAGGCAGTTTACTTTCTTGAAAAATAAAACATCAGTTTATTTTATTTCAATCACTCTTAAATTGATATAAATTTAAGAATATTTCAAAGGGGTTGTTTTCATTTAAGAAAGGCTGCAGTTTTGATTTTTTTTATTTCAGCATCAAGATACCCTAGACATAAATACAATGTCCCGACCAGCGTAACCTGTTGCTTTGACCTTTATATAATCGTCAAAGACAAATTACCTGCTTGCATGATCCCCCTCAGGTACCCGCCACGAAACTCTCTTTTTATAAATCACACTCACCCCATTCTCTGCCTTTCTGAGATGAATTTTTCGATATTCATTTGTAATAATGCAGTGTATGTCTGATCGCGCATAACTATGTACATGTACAGTTAGTCTTTGCCACTTTTCATTTAACTGCTTGTATATGTGGGGAAGGGCTGTTGCTAGGTTTTAAGATCTTATTGCCCGACCCCATGTACTGTAATTATAACTAATACAATATGTTTAAAACCAATCACAAATGGACATGAACATTTCGATTAAAAAATCTATTAGATTCAGAAAAGTAAAACTTCTGAGGTAGAAGGTATTTGTCATTGGCGAAATATCGACCAGTTTCTGAGCGCTTTCAAAATGCTGAGGGATAATGGCAAAAAGTTATATGTCTTCCGATGCTTTTGCCAAACCTAATAAAACTATTGAATGATAACCGGTTGTAACAGTGCTCCAAAAATGAAAATTGCTTTCCAGTGCCTTGAGATCTCATTCTGTCTTTGTAAGTCACTCAAACTGCGCAATCATATCAGGAAATGCTTATTTAAACTCATCACTGCAGTCGTCACGACAAAAGGTATTTGTTGGTGTTGGTGTTGATCTACCAAATGAGGTAGCGCGATTTGGCAATACATAAAGAAAATATTGGGTTAATTTACTTGTTTATAATTTTTATGGAAACGATCCACCATGAGCTGAGTTTTATCAGGAGACAAGGGAAGACACTTCAAGTTGCATGGTCTGCGATGTTTTTGTTCAAGGTGGATTTCGGGCTAAATTATTCAAATCCATTTGCATTGTCATACCATTATGTCATAAAATTTAGATTTCCGTCTTTTATTTTATTGTTCTTGATTCTTACTGTTGTTATTTTGTTTGGGCTTTATCTTAGGCGTATTTTGTACAAGTCTTTTTAATCTCGCCAGAATCATTTTACAAACACATGTCCTTAATAACATGAACTGAAATGAAGAAGCGTATAGACTGGTGCTCTAATGTAGAAACTCGTTGCCACTGGGAGGAAGAAAGCGCAAGCACCAGTCATACAAGTCATGTCAGCTTTCATTACCGACCATTTCATAATGGGTAGAAGTTTTAGAATTTGTTTACACATACCTTTGAAAGACGATTATTCACTTTATGTCATCCTCATACAGTCCATATTCCTTGGAAGGTCATTATACACACACCCACCGAGAATACATGCCTGAAAATCAATGTTGAAGTACATGGACATGTTTGGATGAGGTCAATCAACCTAACGATGTGATGTGGAACAAATGGGATTGAATTTCGCGCGCTGTGGTGATAAACCCGACGTCCTCTATTCCTGATCGAGTTGATTTTTTAACTGCCATTCCTGGAAAAGTCCATAGCGATCAATAATTTCATCTGGAAGCTTTTTTTGACCACATTTAAGGTGCACAGCATGCATCAATCTGGATTTAAAGTTATTTTGTAAAAAATATAATATTATTAAATTGTAAAACAACATTTAATATTTAATTTGAGTAAATGGACCTACACGACTACTTCAACATACACTTTAGCACCATTCTTTTTACATGCATTCCCCACAGAAACAATTTCAAATAGAATATGATCGTGTTCTTTGCATGTCATAACTGTATAAAAATATTATTACCTTAAATTCATCTCGATCATCCACTTTGGATTATTACCTTTTTGAGACATCAAAGTGCTGTAAACTAAGAACAGCTATGAGTACAATCAGTCACGTGGATATTTTTTTAAAAGTATGTTCACTTTCTCCAGATTATAAACTTGCATCGTGTCGTGGATGGTGATTCTGGTTACTAGTATTTTGTTTGGTTTATTATTATTTAGTCAGACAATCGTGCACAAATCGTTTCATCGACACCCGGACTGAGAGGACATGCGCTGTATGCTTTCTGAGCCGATCCTCGGATTAATTATAGGTGAATTGTATCCAGCAGCATCTACCAATGTGTCCTTTTAGCCGGTTAGGTTCTATCGTGGTTCACGTTCGTAACTATCATCATACTGGAAAACATATAGTGGTATGGGTCCACACTCGAAACCCCATTTAATCTTGACTCTGATTCACATTTGTGCAATTTCTGTTTTAAAACATCCTTCACTGAAAAGCCACCAGAACATCTGATGCCATTATCTGTGCTTTTGACTTTATTTTTGGTACAAAATGTGGCTTTAATATTTCTGTATCTAGTCATGTACCGGAAATGTTAATTTATAAAACACACATGTCATTTGGGAGCATGAAAAGTAGATGTCCCACATTAAAACTGTCTCTCGGTAAGAAACAATTATTTATTAATTCTTAAAGGCTTATCGGTTGCAAAAATTTCATTTCAGTGCATATAGGTTAATACGAATATCAACTCAAAAGTATTCGGAAGTGAGATGCTAATGAAATTGCAAATGCAAGTTAAAAAATGGAATCTAATAACTGTAATAATATAGACGCTGCAGTTGCAACGCTGAATCATCTCCACATGAGCTAAATTACGTGTCCAGAGTTATTGAACTCAATTGGTAATCATGGAACATTAAAACAGCCAATGTTACGAAACCCAGTGGTATTAAATTTACGTATAGCCTAATTTTGCCTTTAAGTGAGAAATATAAGTTTTCTGCTACAATGGCCGCCTCCATTAATGAACAGTTCGAGGCTATATTACGGAGGTTATTGCAGGTCATAAAATACGTTTTCTGAAGTATATCAGTTGTTTTTGTACTTGCATGAACCCTCATATTTGATGAAAAGGCGAAATTACAAGATAAAATAACTCCCAGCAATTTATTAAGGCATTATGTGAACTATCTTTACAAGCGGAAACGCCAAGTTATAAAAACGAAGCACTCTCTAGAAATGTGTTGCTTTCGTTTTCCAAATTTCAAATAAAGTTTAAAAATAATTTAGAAAATTTCCAACTGATCCCGAATTAAGTTGTTTTGAATAAAAGTATTACATGATAGGAGGACTTCATTGGTTAGATTATACTTTCCTAATAATTGATAATGTACCAGGTGCAATCGTACCTTGTTCCCATCTCTTTCATTGCTAGTATAGGTCCATTTATGTTCGGATGAGAATGGCGCTTTATCATTTAATTTTATCTAATGACATTGTTGTCATGATATTCTCAAGAGCAATGTTAGAAACTAATGAGGTCTACGGCCCTTTTTAAGTTTGAAATAGAAAATAACTTAAATCGAAATTAAGTTTTATCAAATGGATTTTTTAGTATGTGATACTAATGAATTTTAAATTAAAAGCGACGCGTGGACCTTAGTTTGTTTTGTTATTGTAGAACTTCCATCGTGTCAATAATAACAGTCCTACGCATATTTTCCAGATTTGCTTCACAACTGAACAGATGCTAGAAACGTGTTGAAATCTGATATTTTAGGGAAACGCCATCTTTCTCATTCTATTCGAAATCGCTTATTCCGATAGAATCTGTCTTGCATAAAGTATTAGGCTATTGTTTGCTCTAATTTTATCTCAGTTGACATTTTACTGGGATTCGAGTTAAAATCTTCAGCAAAATTTCAAAAGAAAATAATTTAATATGCATCGCACGTGTTCTGCTCACTAATGGTTTTAGTTGAGATGTTGTTTATATTGTCCATTTCTTGCTTACGTCGGGTTTATGTGTGAATACGGTATTTTGTTCTGGTTTAAAAGACAAAGACTTTCCCCGTCATTGAGAATTTCCACGCTTTTGAGGAAAGTAGAACTAAATTGTACTTCATCACTGAACGCAGCAGTCATACTTTTAATTCAGGTATCGTTGCAAAGGTTAAAGGAATTTATTATTTTTTTATATTCGTTTGAATATAATCTTCAAATGTAGTTTGAACCTATACTCCAAAGTGGGCGATTCAACCTAAATTTACTTTCTCAGAACTAGTCAACTCCCATTTTTTTGCCAGGGAGATTAATGAGCAAGAATTTGGAAAGTAGCAGGCGACTTCGCGAATACGTGATGAAGGTCTTTAATTAAGGAAAAAACTCAAAACCAAACACTCGTTCTTGTCTCAGTTGCCATGGAAACTGTTGTAATGCCACAATCTTCCTTGTTCCATTTATATTAGAAAGATGAATTATCAACACTGTTTGGAGGTCCTTGTATTAAATTTGATTGCATTTTGCAATTTAATCACCATTCAGCTGCAGCTAACGCCTAACGCATTGATGAATTTATTGGAAAAGTCCCGTCCCCATTTTCGCTAAAAATCTCCGCATTTCTTCCTCCAACAGATTTTTGACTGTCTTTCTTATCACTTAGTTGGTAACAATTATTGTTTGATAGAACTCACAGGAAACACTAGGTACTAAAAGACTGAATAATTAATTTTGTTTATATGAGTCTTGCCTTATTGCTGATGAAATCTGAAGATGTCCTAAAATGTAGGAACTTTATTAACTCTTTTTGAAGAATAACCCAGTTTCTGTCTGTTAAATTTTAAACCCAAAAATAATTTTGAATCGTTTCCACAATTCTCTATTAATATTGTTAGAAATATCAAAAGTAAGATAATGTAAAATTTCGCTATTTGAGGAGATATTTTGAGAATCTTAGTGAGACCTGGGACTGGCCTGCTTTGACAAGATGTGTTACATGCAAAGTTAACAGGCGCATGCTTTGTGACGTTTCATCGTTTAGAAAAGTCATTTTGATTAAAACCATTAGACACGACATGTGGTCTATAAAACTGTTATCTTATGTTGTAGAAAAAAGTCCAAAAATCAATTAAATTGATACCGCAAGCCGAACTCAACCCCGTAAAAAAGTATGTACGCATCTGTAGAAATATAAATATGAATGATATTGTTACGTGTAGGCTCGTACCAAAGTAACGAAAGAAAAGAGTGAAGTCAACAAGCTTTGTAAATTTTACAAAATAATTTATTTCCCTAGAATACAAGGTAAAAATATGAAATAGGACTTACGGTTTGTGAATCTAATCCAAAATTTAATCCTAGAATTCAAAAATATAAGTCCTATCACTAAAAAGTTCTAATTGAATCCAAGTTCGAATCTCGATGAAGTTCCAGTATGGAAGGCGATGACGTCCTCTATAACCAGTTTGTGTTGATGTGTCAACAGTTCGTTGTTGAGTCACCATGAATATAATTCCGGCTTTTGAATTCCGAATAATTTAGTGAATGTCTATGTCCAAGAATATCGTTGAAGAAGAGTATTTTCCAGGGTGAATAAATTATTTTAAATAAAAAAGAAACTCAATTCAAATGGCAATAACAGGAATACCTTTCTGCCTGAAGGTATATTTTACGACTGATCAAATCCACTAGAAAATGTCTGTTTTAACCCGCGATTTTATATCACATGATGGCTCACGTGGTCACTTAACTTGAACAGCGCAGTAAAAAATAAATGCCAAATCGCACGTAGCCTAAAATAGCCCTATCTAAGAATCAGATTCCCACACTGGAAAGAAATTTAAAAATAAAACTGTTAACAACAGACTAACTCGTGGGCTGAACATTAGCTTGGTAATGACCAATCATTTTCACTCAGTGTTTACAAAATCGGAAACAAGGTCAAGAACTAGGTTAGCTAAAAATAGAAATGTAGCAATCGAACTGCGTTGTTATCAGGTCAAAACAGAAAACTGAACCTTCCGAAAAAAAAGTCAAATCCAGTGAATAAAATTATCATTACTATAACGTAATGAAATAAAAATAAAATTAAAGAGAATTTAAAACTAACACACAAGCAATTAAATTACATATACGTAACAATATATACCATATAATTTGTTGCTCCTGTTGTGGGCTTAACGGCATTTTTTTCAGCATATAATAGGCCATACATGGCAACCAGTGAAACGGATGGAGAAATAACCCAGGAAAGTCTCTAGAAGAACCATTGCGAAGCTACTGGCAAGCTTTCTCACATACCCATAATAGGCCGAGCCTGAAACTCGAATCCACGCGAACAGAGGTGATCGGAAAATTTCTTTATGTTCTTGTCCTGGTTATGAATTTCTCAGACACGCCTTTAATGAATTACAGTTATGAATCTAACGTATACTCAGTTGTGTATACTCAGTATGTATCGGATAGGAAATGGTTCTGGTGATTCTGCGTTAGAGTACGTCGCATTAATGTTGTGCTAACGCGAAAAATCTTTCGGTAAAAGATTTATATGAGAAATAGCATTGCGATGCAGAAATGTTATACATGTTCCATGGGAGCCGCACTTGTTTAGTTTGTAGAACGTCGGATTCGTCGTTAAAAGATCGTGGTGTGGATACCGCTTCGGCCAGCCTGAATCGGCTGCCTAATGATCACCTTGGGAAAGGCACTTAACTCTGACTGGCAGTATATAGTCAATAATGTGTTAAATGTAGAGTTAACATCAACAAAAAACAAAAGCAAACAAGTCCTATCCAATCTATGTCACCTACCCACATTAAGCCATAACATTTTGTCGCCAAAATGATCCCAATAGACGCGGGGTGATATGCCGAAGCCAAGTACGCGCCGTGCGCCAAGGCAGTTCTGGCCGTAACATCTGTGTGAAAAAAACATGTTTCTCTTCGGATTTGCTCATACCGATATTCGGTTGAACCAGTTTGATTCGATAATCTGGACAGAAAATGAGTTTTAGCAGCAGAGGGGGTGAACAGACCATTTTGCTTGAGACAATTATTTATAAAAAAAAAAAAGCCTTGCTACGAAAAGGAAATCTTAAGGTTAGCGACGTTAAACCATAACCTCTAACTAGTTAGATTATCTCGTTACTTTATCTCTGACTCGCTGGTATTTTTTTATGGTGTGTTTATTTTACGCGTTGGTCACTCAGTATTGGTCGTTCACCCCCTCTGCTGCTGTAAATTAAACAGCCATTATAAATATTATCAATAATAATTGGAGAACCACACTCAGCTAGATTAGCTCGAGAGCGACTAGAGGCAATCAAAAAATATTTACCCGTCCGTGATTTAGTTAAACAACAACTACAAGCTTGTCAGGAGTCTCAGGTGGAATTTGCAGAAGGTGCAGAACAATTATTTAAACCGATTGTCGAACCAACAAAGAAAATTGTTACAGCAACTGAGGCAACACAGAAAGCTCTTGAAGCATTACCTGTTGATATTGCTGCTCGTATTCAAGCAGCTCAACCTGGGGCTCAACCACAACCACAACCACAACCTAAACCACCAAGAACCAGAATTAAGATAATGGATAAATTTACACCTGAAGGTATTGCTGCTATCAGGGATCCAAAAAATTAATTGATATTGCCGCGTTTGGATATTATGAAAGGCAAAAATATGTAAAACCAGAACATGTTAAATCTCTAAGCTCTGCCAATTGGATCAAGTATGTATATCGCATCGCTACTGATATTCCAGAAATTAGATCTAATGAAGATATTATTAGTTTTAATGAATTTGATGAGGCTGTACATAAACATATCGAAAGAACTAAACAATTACAGAAACCAGTACAAACACTTGGAGAACAAGTTCCACAATTTCCACAATCATTTCGTGATTATCCACAACCACAATTACTATCACCACAACATCAATTTGAATTACCATCACCACAACGACAATTTGAATTACCATCACCACAACAACAACAAAAACAATCATTACCACAACAATTTCAAGAAATGATGAAACGATTTCAATCACCACGACAACGACAACCAGTTAGAACAACAGAGGAAGAATATCAAGATCCTGGCGCAACTGGAAGTGGTTTAGGAAGTGGCCTTATTACTTGTCCCAATAACGTCCTTGCTGATGTTGATCGATTAGAAATTCTCATTGGAGGAAAACGAGCTGGTAATAATTCCCCAGAAATCATTAATGAAGCAGCTGATATTTGTAAACGATTATTTACAGGTGGTGTTATGGATATTAATGTTTATCGGTCCCTCATTAATGAAATCGCCGATGATTATCATAGTGATTAAGTATGTAATTAGATGCAATTAGTGATAAAATCACTTAATAATAATATGATCATACACAATACTCATAGACCAACCATGGTCAGGGTAATAAATTCACGGTTACCAGTATACAAAACGACCTACGGAGATGGACTAGGTGATGTTGTTCAAGGTCTATTTAGAAGGATAGCCCCAAAAGCAATACCGCTTGCAAAGCAACTAGGAATGAAAGCTATTGACGTTTGTTCGTGAAAAAGGTATTGGCGCTGTTGGTGATGTTGCTAGCAAAGCATTCTCAGCGATCAAGGATAGACAAGCGCGATTAATACGACGAAAACCTCAACCAGTGAAACTGGTCAGCACTGAAGTGATGCCCGCAAATGTCAGTAAAATAATAAATCAAGCTGCTAATCAAAAACTAGCAGAATTAGCTGATGTACCAATGTCAGAAAAAGAAAAAAATATAGCCGCTAGTCTGATAGCGGGAAGCGGTCTTCGTGTTAGACGAAGACGATAATAATAAAGAACGTTTGGTGCTCTTAGACGTCTTCCGCGTTGTTTTGCCCGTGATCTTTTTTTAAGTTTTCTGCGTGCATAATTCCTTGACCAGTTGCTTTCTTTAACATCATTCCAGCAGCGGTTCCAACAGCGCCCAATGCAGCTGCTTTTGCAACAGCTGGGGCTGCAGCGGCTATTAATGCTGGTATTGCTGCGAGAAGTGGAAATATGCCACCCGTTTTAACGATGTCTTTAATGACACTCGCAGAAAGATTGAGTTTTATACCTTTATTCAATTTTTTTGCTTCATTGAAATGCTTATGCTGGCGTTCTGATAATGATAGCTTATTCGGACCACTCGCGATTTGTTCTCGCTTTAGTGATATTTTTGCCGCACAATTATTTTTGGATGATGATTGTAGCTTTTTAATCTGACCAGGAGTCAGACTGACATTAACTAGATGTGACATTTATAATTATTATGAGTTATCTAATTACATGTTTTCTATTGGGGCATCAATAACTCTCATTCGTCCACCAACACCTTCAAGCAACATCGATTTATCGCTGAGTATAACAGCGACAGGTCTGTAATTAGCAATAACTCCTCGGTTTACGCGAGCTCGAAAATATATGTCAACGACGGATTCTCTGGTTAAATCTAAATGTTCCAGCGAAAAGAATAAATCGGATATAATGTTGCAAAATCTAACTGTGATATTTGTAAACCAGAATCAATATTCTGATCACGTCCCATAAATGTCATTAATCGATGATAAGCACGTGCTACATGATTTTGATCGAAATTTAGCAACACCTGTAAATAATCGTTTACAAATATCAGCTGCTTCATTAATGATTTCTGGGGAATTATTACCAGCTCGTTTTCCTCCAATGAGAATTTCTAATCGATCAACATCAGCAAGGACGTTATTGGGACAAGTAATAAGGCCACTTCCTAAACCACTTCCAGTTGCGCCAGGATCTTGATATTCTTTCTCTGTTGTTCTAATTGATTGTCGTGGTGATTGAAATCGTTTCATCATTTCTTGAAATTGTTGTTCTTGTTGTTGTAGCTCTTGTTGTAGTCGTTGTGATCGTTGTGGTGATGGTTGTTCTCGTTGTTGTGGTGATAGTAATTGTGGTTGTGGATAATCACGAAATGATTGTGAAAATTGTTGAACTTGTTCTCCAAATGTTTTTACTGGTTTCTGTAATTGTTTAGTTCTTTCGATATGTTTATGTACAGCCTCATCAAATTCATAAAAATTAATAATATCTTCATTAGATCTAATTTCTGGAATATCAGCAAAGATGCGATATACATCCTTGATCCAATTGGCAGAGCTTAGAGATTTAACATGTTCTGGATTTACATATTTTGGTCTTTCATAATATCCAAACGCGGCAATATCAATTAATTTTTTTGGATCCCTGATAGCAGCAATACCTTCAGGCGTAAATTTATCCATTATCTTAATTCTGGTTCTTGGTGGTTTAGGTTGTGGTTGTGGTTGAACTGCTTGAATACGGCCAGCAATATCAACAGGTAATGTTTCAAGAGCTTTTTGTGTTGCCTCAGTTGCTGTAACAATTTTCTTTGTTGGTTCAACAATCGGTTTAAATAATTGTTCTGCACCTTCTGCAAATTCCACCTGAGACTCCTGACGAGCTTGTAGCTGTTGTTTAACTAAATCATGGACAGGTAAATATTTTTGATTGCCTCTAGTCACTCTCGAGCTAATCTAGCTGAGTGTGGTTCTCCAATCATTATTGATAATATTTATAATGGCTGTTTAATTTACAGCAGCAGAGGGGGTGAACGACCAATACTGAGTGACCAACACGAAAAATTCCTAAAAATAAAAACGCGCGTCAGAGATAAAGTAACGAGATAATCTAATTAGAGGTTGTGGTTTAACGTCGCTAACCTTAATATTTCCTTTTCGTAGGAAGGCTTTTTTTTTATAAATAATGTCTCAAGCAAAATGGTCTGTTCACCCCCTCTGCTGCTGAGGTTCATCAATAGCTCTATGATCATCATTTATTTCCTCATAATAATCCACAAAGGTTTTTAACCACTCGTGCGGAGACTGCCAAACGAAAGGTGGTGGTTGACCATGATCGTCACACATAATCACAGCAGTATTTTTTGTCAATAACCAATCAAGAAATATTTTTAATGTTTCTGACGATACTGTGCAAATCTCATCCCAGATGATGATTTTGGGAATATATTTCTCACCCATTCGCTCATGTGTCCACGTATCTCCACACCATCTGAAGAAACTATGATAAGTTTGAGATTTTACTCCTCGTTGTTTTATTTCCCTTGCTAGTCTGTGCGTAGGTGTCAGCACAATCATATCTAAACTCCGAAATAATTCAATCGCACGTGTTGTTTTACCAGAACCTCCAGGTCCATTGAGATAAATGGTTTTATGTCTGGCCACGGGATCAAATACAGATAGTGATGTTGATACTGGTGTTTGATTGTCATTACCGTAATATGTCTCCGCGATATCAACATCTGCTGTTTCAGAATAGTCAAGTATACTTTCTTGTTTTATTCGCCATGATCCCTATTCGCCGCTACCTAGTAACGGTTTTACCAAATCCACGTACGCGTTGTTTATATAAAACGAATCCGTAGCAACTCTGACAGCGTAACAAGGAAATCTATTTTATCATCGATAATAAATTTATAGAAACGTAAGCGAGCATAGAAGATCTTAAATGAGTAAATTGTGGTGACTCACCATCGATATAACTTACTATTGTATCTAGTTTGGTTCCGTCTGACAAATAAGCATTATTTCTGCTTATAAATGTTCCTTTGTTTGTTGTATCAGTAATTATAAAATCCAACTCAGCATCATCCACGATTAATCTTGTACAATGTCTTTTATGATCATACGAACCACCTTGAGTAAACTTACCGATTATTTTTCTACCGAGATCTTTTGCAACTTTATTTTCATAATCAATTTTATCCCAATCTTCGCCTGACTCTGTCAGGGGTGAATGTTTCTTTCGTTGTGGTAACCAAACTTGTTTCTGTGAATGATATGATATAATAGATTCACTGACCATCAACAACACTAAGATTCCCGCATCAAGCATGTATCGTGATAGCACTATTGGAACCCAATATTTTTCTGAGAAATGTCTACCAAACCACACATAAATGATCGGATGAAGATTATTACGAAACTTAAATGATTTTACACAAGCAAATCCAGTTAAATCAAAATCAGGTAATGGTCCACTTATCGCAACTCTTGTCATTTCATGTGTGGGATGTCCGAATCTTTTGAAATATTCAGAACAGTCTACGTATCCAAGAAAACTTCCAGGATAACACGCAACCATATCAACGGATATAACTTTACGATGATCGTATTTGGTATTCCATAATCCGCCATGTCCATATTCGACACAACTTTTCTGGACATCTTCAAGAAATTCTGATCGTGTCGGCGACCATGAATTTTTCTTCTGAGCAAAGTGAGCTGCAACCGATGGAACTGTAAAACAATTATTTAGTAATTGTTCAACTTCAGAATTATATTCACACCAAAGGCGTTGTGCAAGATTCTTCATTTCTTCATGGAGAGATTCTCTACGGTAAATCTCTCCGTTAGGTTTTACAAACTGATCGTAATATGCGGATTCTGAACTCTGAAATAACCAAACAGATACAGGGTCGCTCTTACTGATATCACCGATAGCATCAAATATATATAATCGTCATAAAATTTAACTGTCCTATCTCGTGGAAATATTGTTACAGCATCAGTCCATGCATGTGCGTTATGATCAATGATTGTTATAGGGTTTCCATTTTTTATATATTTCGGTTCGTACAAAATTTCTCCGGTTAGTGTTTTTACTGTTATTGGAAATCTCAATTTCTTTCCTAGCTTAGCAACGTCGCTGATAGATGCTCCGGTATCTCTAACTGTTTCTGCCCACTCATCTATTTTTATACGTCTTAGATTTGTTAAACCGTTTCCGCGTATTGCTTTTGAGAAATGTTCCATGACACGTTCAGCTACACAATTTATTCTTGAAATTTTCATTGGTTTGAGATCCCCAACGTTAGGTTTATTATTTAGCGGATATATCGCATAGATAACCGCCATGACAGGATATGCTCGTTCATAATATGGTTTATCAACACCGGTTAGCACATCTGGCTTGGATTGTTTATTTAATGTAACAGTATTATTTCCAGTATGAAGCCGTACAGGTTCACGTTTATCACGAATAATCCAAGTGTCATCATCTGTCTGCACAATAAATTTTACTAAAAAATTATATCGCTGATTGTCGAGATAGTTAATAATATTTTTTACCTCGTTCGTCGCTCATTCTAGCATCGACAACAACACCGCTGGTGTCGTTCATAATCCTGAATGTCGACCAAGTATGAGCCGCACCATCGTTGAGAAATTCTTTTTTACCTTCACGGATACGATCGGTTATATCACTATTTATCAAAGCCAGATATTACATAGAAAAATTAAATTTAGATTTTGGTAATTTGTCAAGATCAAATCTTGCGGTGGAAGGTTCAGTTGTGGATAATCTCTCAAATTCCTCCATACTATATTTAAGACAAATATTTATGTTTAATTAAACTTTAATTATACATATAATGATTCAAACAAACAATAAATGCCGATGGCTTATGATTGGATTTTCAACTCCTTGTAATAAATCATGCGTGAATGAATTCTGTGGCCAACATATGCAAAGTTTCCGAAGAGGTAGTCTAGGACCGAAACCGTGTTTACGATGCGGTGTTGGAGTCAGAGGAGAAACCCAGTTGTGTATAGCGTGTGGTGGTAAAAGATACAGAGAGTTGAAACGATATTATGATAAGAAGTCGTCAGGTGAATCTCCGTTAAAAACCGCCGAAGACTATCTGGCCAGATTTCAAAATTATCATTCATACAAATAATATTATATATATCAATGGAGCAAAATGAATTTGTTAAGCATCCCATCATTAAGAATTATGAAGATCTCGTGATGGTGTCATCAGACATTGTCAAAGGAAAAAAACCGGTCGGTGTTGTTAGTAATACTGGTTATTTCAGATTTACGGCCGGGGGAAAAAGATATTTATCTCATAGGTTCATCTTCGAGTGTTTTCATGGGGTCATCAAAGACGGACTTGTAATTGATCACGTTGATCGAAATCGCAAAAATAATAATTTATCTAACCTGCGGGTTGTTACACAGGGTCAGAATAATATACTTGGAAATACTGGAAAATATAAAATGTTTAAAAAGAGGTCGGTTATATCTACAAATACAGAGACAGGTGAAGAGAGAATTTTCCCATCCATGTATGCGGCTGGTAAATATTTTGGTATTCACTCGCGTGCGGTACAATTTGCGGCGGACAATTCAATAAGATCAGCATATTCAGTTAAATACAATCAAAGAATCACGTTCCGGTATGTATAATATAGCGAGATAAATCCGTCATCGCTGATAGAACAATCAAATAGTTGCCCCCCTTTTTCTTGTTATTGCCTATACATATTCAGTGATAAGAATCTGTCATCGTTGATAGAGTAATTGAGCAGCTGTGGTACTACAGTCTAATCGTAATGCTTAAATATCTCTCCAGTCCAAACATCTCAACGTTGTGGAAGTATTAATTGTAGAAAATATATCCTCAAACAGAACATAAAAACCTCAGCCGTGATATTATATTGTACACATATAGATCGCAGCAGACGACACTATATTAAATGAATCTACGCAGTTCTGCAGAGGTGGAATATACTGGAATAATATCGATCTAGTGCATTTACTAACACAGTTCTATCCCGTAACAGTGTTACAGTTGAAAATGAAGTATTTTAACAAGACAGAAACAGCAAAAATATATAAAATTGCAGAATTTATTCAGAATCAGAATATTATTTCGGTGTCCATGACATTATCACGTGTGAGACAGTGCTGTAGTTATATACTTAAATTTAACTGTATATTCATAAGAACTTCGATAACCGTGTGGTTAAGGCGTCCGAACTTTGTTCGGCGTGCGGATCCACTAGTGTATATTCTCTGCGTGTTCCGAGTCTCCAAAAATGCTAAAGGTATATTATCTTGCATTCGGCGATAGATGCTATTATAATTGGGGGCGCCCGCGGGCAGTTGATGACGAGATATGAGATTGTAAAAAAAACCCAACTAATTCCAGGTGTATAACTCGCCTGGCACCCCTGAACCTCAAAGCGCCGGGGTTCACTTAGGGGGTGTTTTTATTACCCCGCAATCCAACAATTACATATCCGACGTCATCAACCTGCTCGGCAGGTACTTCCTTTTGCTTTTTTATTCTGATTAATTCAGAAATATTTTTTTATTCACATTAATATTTATATTTATTCAAAAATATATTTATTCAGAATTATTTATTCAGAATTATTGATATTTATTCAGAATTATTTATTCAGAAATATATTTTTATTTAAACAAATAATTTATAATATATAAAATAATGAATCACGAAAACATCACATCAATTATTTCTGCTATTAAGAAATTACAAAACAGCGGCGAAAAATATCTGAACAACTTGATCCTGAAAAAATAATGAGCGATTTTGAATCATTACAATTTCGGAGATCAGAAAATAGATATACCTTGCCCTCCGATTATAGATTCATGAAGTTGATCCAACAGGCAATGTTACGATCGCTGGCAGCAATCATGGATACGCAGGCGAAATTATCTGTGCCGTTATCACGGGCCATCGAGCGGGTTAGGTTAGAATTATCTCACGAATACGAAACGAAAAGGCTCGTACATGCTCGTATAAAACAACTGAAAGATATCATGGCGATGACGGAGTTGATGGACAAAGACGTGGAAGAATTACTGGCTAAAGATAAAGACGAAGACGATGTCGTTGAGTGTGACTCTAGTGACTGTGTCACCAGTGACAACGACGACGAAGCTAGAATACCCACTTGTAAAGTTGTCCCAGCTGATTTTAAACCGTAAAAAAATAATTATTGTTGAAACTTGATGGAAGCGTACAATTATTATATATTATATAAAAAATGTATACTTTCGCCAACAATGAAAGTCGCCAATGAAATATTTTTTTTTTGCTTGGTGTTTTCCGCGTTGATGTAATCACGGACTACGATGACGTTGATGACGAAGCCATTACGAACGTAAGATCTTAAGATCTCACATACAGGTTTATATTTAGCGACTCCGACCTAAGATCGAGCAAGTGGCCAGATTGGTCAGTAAGTTTGAAATGTATCCGTGATAAAAGACGACTATGACATCGCAGATAAACAACGTTGATTGGTTCTGATACAATCAAATAACCTGGAGGAACTTGAGGGGTAAATGAGTAGAGAATATATCCTTGTTGGGCCTGATTGGATTTATCAGTGTCCACTTGATAACTGCCGTCGACGACGTCACATACTAGACTGACCGCGATCGTTGATGTGATATTAACGATACCCGGTGAGACATGACGACCACCCCCGTAAGCATCATTGTTGTATTTGAGAATGTTTGGAGGTGGACCTATTTTTTTCCACGCGTCGAGCATTTTTGGAAATGAATTTTCAATATCAAGTTCGATTTTTATAACATCTGATTTGACTATACGGTCATAATTTTCAGTACTTGTTATAATAAAATGATGAGCATCAATCTGTTTTTTAAAATCAAAAAGAATAAATTGACTATTTGAAATAAATATTTTAACCATGCGTTTGTAGTCAGATATTAACCTCGTTTAGATGTTGGATCGCATCAATGATATTTTTTTTTTTTACATCATCGTTGTATTTTATTGTTAAATTCATGATGAGATTTTTTGTATACTTGTGAATTCTATTAAATTAGTCTAAAATTGGATTAAAATATTCAACAGTTTTATCATCAACGATTTCTATATTAACTTTATCACCGGCAGGACCTAATCCGATTCTGCGTACTAAGCGATGAATTCTCGGAGATAGTAAAAATGATTCATCAACGAAATCATCGTTCCATGGGTAATTTTTTCTATATTCGGGAGTCCTCATAAATTTTCTTTCCATCACTGAAAACTCTTCCAAGCGTGGTTCTGGCGGACCTTCATAACGAGGTTCAACATCAGGCCATCCCAGCACGGTTCTCACCGACAACTGATATATGTCAACGGAGTAGTCCGGTGATAATATTTCGATCGCCGAAGACAACGTTGGCTCGTGGACGGTAATGGCAATCTTTGATTCTTTTCCTGTGATGGATTTAATTCCGCGTTGGAATTCTTCATTGATCTGTTCTATTTGATAACTACCCGTGGGTACACTGACTACTTGCCAATCAGGAGTTCCATCGGGTTTGTTTTTATTTGCAAATACTAATGAATTATTCGGTTGTAGTCCACAAAACGATTTTGACCGAATATTTGGCTAACTATAATAAACCCGTAATTGCGTTAGACCTATCTCGGATGCTGGTATTGCAGTTGGAAAATTAATACTGAATTCAGGCGAAGTTGAACTCGCTGATATCATTGTGGTTCTTACCGGAGCAGTATTAGTGACGATCTGTTGTAGTAATTCCCTTGACTCAGCCATTATTATACTATTATTGTTTTAAATCACCGACTACATCATTAACGAAGTTGTCGTCGAATACTTCATTGTAGAACTTTATTGCGATACTGAATTCTTCATCGGATATTCCATCATTAAGTGGTGTAGAAATCAACGATGACAATTTAGAATATGCGGTCATTGCAGTATGTAATTTCATCATGTACTCGTTTAATTTTTCATTCGTGCACGTATTTCTTTTTCGTGATAATATTAAATATTCCAGCGATCGACGTTGACGATGAAACAATGATTGTTACAACGATCGGCGCCGTCATCGTCGCTAGCGATGCTAGTGTTGATAATACTACGCCGGTTCCAGCAACTAGCGTAGAAACCGAATAAACCATAATATCAACGACGGTTGCACGTCTACGATATTTCTTTTATTTTTGCTGTATAATTATCGATGATGGTTTTTAATTTATTCTGCCATGTTATTACTTGATCGTATCTGTATCTGTGAGCGCAATGAACATCAACGTCTATCATTATACTTAATCGTTGTTGTCTAAGACGTTGTCCTTTAGACAATAGGTGGTGTTTCAGCTACGAATTCCATGCACCACCAGTAAGACGCCGTGGTTAATTTTTTATCATCTGATACCAGCATAAACGTTTCTTCGGTTATCTTTATTTAACACTACAGATACAGTCCCAGAAAAATTATCGGTTGAATAGCGCCATGAAAATGTAGTAAATATTATAAATTTTGCAGAACTGAACACGGACAACCTGTACACACCGGTTACTTCAGCGATATGTTTAATAGTGTTATTCTGCGGTGTCCACGTTGATGATCCTGAAGATACCGTGTACACGATATTGTTGACGGCGACATTAGTCGCTGCGTGAGGAATTTTAATCAGATTAGTTTTTTGAACCATATTAGGAATTCCACTGAGAATATCATTGAGTTTCGTGTTTATGTCGGCGAGTTTAATATCAACAATTGCTGGTTTTTCAAAAAATTCTTCATTTATTAAGTTCAAGTTTCTATGAAAACTCAGAAACAGATTTACATGATTAGAAAAATCAGTTCTAAATGCGGCCATTCCATCATTGATTGTCGACAACGAAGTTGTTACTGGAATTTCCTTATCGTCTACATATTTCTTCGTTGCAGCGTCGAAATTATCCGTCGGTTCACCTACGCTAATAATTTTGTTGTTGCTCATGTTAATGACACCGTTCATGACGCCGCCGGCTTTTAACAATCGTTCACTTATACTATCTCGGATCGACGATGGAGTAACGACACTAGGAACAATTTTACCCTCGCTGTCGTACACGGCAATGAAGCCTACTCGAGACGCGCGATTACGCACTATGATATCGTTGATGGAAATATTACTCGTCTTCAATTTTCCTTCGCGGTTTTGAAATACAACAAGTTCGTTTTCGTCGACATTGGCAAGATTGAGCATGTCAGATAATTCATCATTAATCTGCCGTTTTACTCGCTTGAGTAAGTCTTCGGATGGTTCTTGTTGAGGTTTGGTTTTAGCTGATCGTCCGTAAATATCAACCATTATATGATTAGCGATTATTTAATGTATATTCGTGTACAACTTTATGAGGTGGTTTCGTTGATCTTGATACAGCATCAAGTACTGCTAGTGCTTCACGGCCACATATTGGTGGATCCGTTAATGTTTGTGTTGGTAGCGTTGAGTACCAGATTGGAATATTTTGAAGTGCAGTACTTTGTACCGGAGTGCTTTGCACACTGTCGACGTATTTTAAAAATTCTTTTGGTGGCGCCAACCCATACGAATCGAAATAAATAATTCCACGTGGATCAATCGCGTACGCAACCCAATGAGTGCCACGACCAGAGCTTTTATCGAGATTAATAATCCCTGTTTCTGACAGATTTGGATTTTTTGGTAATTGATCACGCATAAAAACACCTCTAAAATTCTTTATAGGCAACCGCGCAGCAGCATCGAGTAAATCAAAATTCGATAGTGGAACTATCGTTGACGACGTCATCGTTGAGATCCTGGAATTCTTAATCCGCGACCAACGTGAGGTCGAGATCCTGGAAGTCTTAATCCGCGTCCGACTCGTCGTCTTTTTTTTTTAATACGGATCCACCTGTCGCTTTATTGAATAATCTTCCCGCGACAGCTCCAACAGTACCTAACGCGGCTGCTTTTGCGACCGTAGGGGCCGCCGCCGCTATCAACGCGGGTAACGCTGCGAGAAACGGAAATATTCCGCCTGTTTTAATACAATCCTTGATGGCGCCCACGGAAAGACTTAATCGTCGTCCTTTGCTGGCGTGTTTAGCTTCGTTAAATTTTTTAAATTGACGTTCGGTCAACGATAATTTATTTGCACCGAACATTTGATCGTGTTTTAATGTTATTTTTGTTCCGCATCGTGATGCTAACTGTGATTGAAATCGTTTAATCTGACCCGGGGTCAGACTGACATAACAGGATGATATGACATTTATGATATATATTTGATTTCTAAATACTGATTTAAATCAGCGTTTGCATATTCTCTACGGGAGCATCAACGACCCTCATACGACCACCAGCACTTTCGAGTAACATTGCTTTATCGGATAATATAACGGCGATTGCTCTGTACGTGGGTATATCTACAATATTTCTGTTAATACGAGCTCGAAAATGTATGTCAACGACGGAGTGTCTAAACAAATCCAAATGCTCCAGTGAAAAATAATAAATCGGATACAACGTTATAAAATCTAGCTGTGATATTTGTAAACCAGTATCAACATTTTGATCACGCCCCATAAACGACATCAGACGATAATATGTACGTGCTACATGATTTAGCTCAAAATTCAACAAAATATCCTCGAAGGGTTCTTGATGCCCATTTATCCGCAGCGACACCTCAATGACGCCGAGTTTGTCAAATATCATCGCGGAACGTATTTGTGAGTTTAATCGTGCAGTACTTTGGAAAGCAACGAATATATGTCGCGGTGCAAAGACACCCTGTTGTGATGCTATTTGCCACGTAAATAAACCATTGACGGCACTTTGGATGACATCCGTGGTCGTCGTCAACGCTAATTTGCCACCACTAATCATAAAATTGAGTAACTGATCTTCGACGGTCATCGCGGGGGTCATTACTGGCATCCAAAATGAAAGTTTTGTTAATATTACTTTACCATGAAGTGCCGCAGTTGCACCTGCGTCAGCTCCTTCAACATGCCATAATGCATCATCGTCGGTTGCTTTTCGTACAAGTACAACTGTATGTTTGGCTCCGAAAATAACCTTTCTGACGCCCCTACAAAATCCAAAGATATGCGACAACGGAATCGCGCAAGAAAACATCCTATCCTTGAGCATTGCTTTCCGCGATGCGAATCTGAGGTTGAAATTGGCGTTCATGGATATTACTACAGGAGTTTCTGCGGTTCCTGAGGCATTTCTTACGTTGCCTATGGTTACATTTTTATGACTCGGATGATCAGAAGTATCCTTGAAAAACATCATGGATGGGCCGGCTGATCTTGAATAATCATCGCTGTATAGCGCAAGGCCAAGTTATTGTCGTGGCGACGTCGACGTCTTTCTGAATGGATTCAATGTTTCTTCCGTCGATGGCGTACGTGGCATTGTCAAACAACGCCATGATACCGTTGTTGACAAAACCAAAACCAACATCGTTGTCGTATTCGGTATTATCCGCTTTTACGATTTTACCTTCAACTTCTATAAATGCCTCCGCTGGATAGAAATATCAACTCGTATCTTGAACCTGTAATTCAATTCGTCCGCGCTGATCTGGCATTCGCGCATCGTAAGAATAAAATTGAAAATCACGCTTAGATTCATCTTTGAGAACTGGCGCCTCCATGTCAAATGCTGGATCAGATTCGCGTTTAAACATGTTATGTTATTGATCATCGTCTAATACGAAGACCACCCCCCGCTATCAAACTTGCTGCTATATTTTTTTCCTCGTCGGTCGTTGACGGTAAAGCCGATGACAGCGTCATTGCTGCTAGTTTCTCGTTTGCTGCGTCATTTATTATTTTACTAACACACGCAGGCATCTCTGCGGTCGACGGTAGCGCTGGTGGCACTCGCTTTCGTGTTAGAGCGCCCTTCACTCGTTGCGCTAATCGAGATAGTCTATCTTGGATCGTAGAAAATACTTTACCGGCAACATCACCGATGGTTTTAAGACCTTCATCACGAACAACATCTATGGCTTTCATGCCTAATTGCTTTGCAATCGATGCTGCTTTTGGGGCGATTCTCGAAAATAAACCCCTAACAACATCACCGAGTCCATCTCCGTAAAATGCTTCATAGACGGGTAATCGACTATTGACCACCCTGACCATGATTGGTCTGCGCTGATCGGGGTATATGATCCTCTATTATAATAATTATATCTAACTGTTTAATCAGTGACATTCAGTCGCTATGATAATCATCAGTAATTTCATCGATGAGAGACCGATACACATACGCGTCCATGATGCCACCGGTAAATAATCGTTGACAAATAGATGTGATTTCGTTTATGATTTCGCGAGAATTATTACCGGCTCGTTTTCCACCGACAAGAATTTCTAATCTATCTACGTCAGCGACGACGTTGTCGGGACAAACAACAGAAGTTCCACTTTGAAACACGTTGTGTTTTGGAGTGATACCTCTTCGGGGAACGCCGTCGGCGCCAGTGATGCCACTTCCAGTTGCACCCTTATCCGAACTTAATGCTTCGTCGGACGATGGTCGTTGCTGTATTTGCCGTTTTGGTGGTGATTGTTTCTGTTTATATTGTTATCGTATTTGTTGTTGTTGTTCTGGTGGTAATTGTATAAACGAAATATAATGCTCTATCGCATGAATATATTTTATATATCTTGGATCGTTGTTTCGAACTTGATCAACGTCGTAATATACGCGAAATATCCATTTGTACGAAGTTTCACGTGATATAACATCATCAGCGTATTCAGGTTTTAAAAACTGTTTTCGGTTCTCATAACCTTTCACGGCACTTGCAGCTAATTGACCTATATTTTTAACATGTTTGATTTCGCCGATGATATTTTCGATGAATTTGTCAGCGAGGTTAACCCTGGCTCGTGCTTCTGGTTCTTGTTCAGTGACTGCGTCACCGTCATCTTCTGCTTGATCCGCCTCTGGCGCGGTCGCGCTCGCCGCAGCTATGGACGCTGAAAGCTCGGCGGGAAGTTCTCGTAGAATTTATTTGGCTTTTTTTTAGTCCGCGACGCTATTTTTTCAGTTTGTTTTGCCGTCTCCGTTAACACAGGGAGGATACCCTTCGTGATTTCAGTGAAGGGTTTAAATAATTATTCTGCAGATGTTGTAAATTCTTCTTGGGTCTGTTGGCGTTGCTGTAATTGTTGTTTGACGTGATCACGGACAGGTAGATATTTCTTAATTGCTTCTTGTCGCTCTCGAGCTAATCTTGCTGAGTGAACTTCACCGATCATTATTGATATAACGCAATGGTTTAATTACAGCAGCAGGGAGGGTGGGCTAACAAAAATGACGCGCACGATTACATAAACGAACACTCACAAAATTTTATAAACACGGATGTCAACGGCGAAGTAACAGCGCGAACTAACGCCGCAGTGATACTGTGGAGAGAATCTCGATAAGTTAGAGGTTTCAGTTTGACGTTATTGACCTCCTTTTTTAATTTTTTTCGTGTGAATCTTTATTTTTAGATATGTTTGCTCGAAACCAATTTGTAGGGTTCACCCTCCCTGCTGCTGGATTTTAAACTTATCTCATGTGCCCTAACCCGGTATTTTTAATGACCATTTTATGAGGTATGCTTTCTCCACATATTTCAACATTACTATCATTACATTTATTTTTGTGGCCCTCAGTTGCCAAGTGATATAAAGCACTCACCATTATGGATCAATGCCATCTCACCTCTGTCTGCGTGGGTTCGGGTTTTGGGCTCAGCCAATATAGGAACATGAGAAAGCTTGCCAGTAGCTTCTCGTGGGTCGGTGGTTCTTTCCGGTGTTTTCTCGGGTTCTTCCTCCACCATTTATACTAGCCGCCATGTATAGCCTATCTTGTGCTAAAAAATGGCATTAAACCCTACAACAACAACAACAACATTTATTTCTGATGATACTTACTGTTCAGTACTAAATGTGCATCATTTGGACATATACCTTAGATGGCACTTCTGTTGGTTCCAAACTATTTGCAATTAACTGGATATGGTAGAAACTAAAACATGCATATAGTCATGTGATCAATGTGGCTATTGTAACTCAACATTATGGTAATTCAAATCAACAAATCAAATTCACAATGAGCTCATTTATAATTTGTAACACATTTTTTTCTGCAATGGATCTAAAGTGGCAACTGAAGTTTCCTATTTCCCCAACTTTGACCAATATTTGCAGAACTACACAAGCTTTTCCTGATCAGAAACAAACAACTTTTATTCATGACTTTTCCATGTGTTGGAATCATGTACTCAATGCAGTATTTGCTGCCTCTCTCCTTGGTCCTCTGTCTTGTGTAATTAAACTCAGTTCATACTATGTAATAGATGGATTGTACGAAAGGCAAGTGAATGACTTTAGGGCAAATGTGGTATAAATGGCAGCAAGTATTTTCTTGTCCATATGACATAGGCAACTTACATGTTTGCAATCTTTAATCTTCCTGTCTGTTTGTCTTGGCATAATTATCCCTGACAGGTTATCTAACTCTCTGTATGGTTTGATGACATCATAATATAATGTTTTAATGGTTAAGATGACTTCCATTTTTGTCTTCAAGCAAATCAATAATGTAATGAGAAGGAGTTGAAAAAACTATTTTTCCTTTTTTTCTCTGATAAACACAGCAGTGAGAAGAACAGGAAGGCTTCGGCCGACATTCACAAGAAAAACTGTAACAAAAATATGAAAAAAGTCTTGATGTCATTGCTGAAAAAAAGTGACTGCTATGTCAGGCTTTTCCAACAACTAGGGCTTAACCCCCCCAAAAATCAACACAAAGACATGATACCAGTTTCAGTGTCAACTCTAACACTGACTTTAATAGTCCAATTGAGCTTTTGCACTGACACTACTCTCCTATCTTAACCAAATGGATGTAAACCTCTGCTGATATGTCTGCATCTCTTAGTATCGGTGCCATCCCAAGTCCTGGTCTCAATTGAAAGGTAGAGAGAATAATGCAATCTCTGGAGTATTCTCATTCCTGCTTTGCTTTGGTTAGCCCTTTTCTTTCTCTGAACCACTTATATGCCTTGTACAGTGATGAAAAAACAGGGAAACTAATTGGCAGAAACAGTGGAATGTAGATGGCAAATCTGAAAATGGACAAGTAAAACTGTTTATTTTTGTCTGGACATAAGATCCCATGCTGTATATATCCTAACAGAAGCTCCTTTCCCTAGAACAGTACCATGCTAACCCAAGAAAGGTCGACAGGTAACCTGGCACAGATCATGTCTTGCTGGGACTGAAATCATTTATTCTTTACAGTTGAGTTGACAAGTCAGGTGAAAAGAGAGCTCATCTAGAGCAAATGTATAGTGTGTTTCATGTTTTATCAAATGTATAGTATGTTTCATATTGTATCAAATGTATAGTTTGTTTCATGTTTAATCAATTTATACTTTCCTTCATGTCCTATCAAATGCAAAGCCTAATTAAAGTCTGTTTCATGTTTTATCAACTGTATAGCCTGTTTCATGTTTTATCAACTGTATAGACTGTTTCATGTTTCATCAAATGTATAGTTTGTTTCATATTTTATCAAATGTACAGTTTGTTTCATGTTGTGTCAAATGTATAGTTTGCTTCACATTTTATTCAAAAGTATAGTTTGATGGTCTGTTTAAACAACATAAATACTAAAGATTAGTTCAGACAAACATAACTCATTATACTTGATAAAAATGTCACTCGTGCATTTTTATTTGTTCATGGGACTTTGATAAGCAAATATGTGTTATTGGTACATAGTCATAGCTCCTATTTCATATAAAAAAGCTAATTGTGCCACCAGTGCACCTTTCATTTTGCTTTCATAGCTGTATTCCCATTTGTTCCATACTTCTATGTGTATGCTGCAATTTTAGAGCATTCAAATACTCCGAGTGTGACATATGATAGCTGGTTTTAGGTTTCAAACTGAACCTTATGTCATTAATTGAAACTGAATTACAGAGAATGTTTTTCAATACTGATTCATGATTCATCATTGGCATGCATGCATAATTCCCCAACTGTAGTAGAAGCAGAGTTGGCTCTCAAAGTGCTTGATCAAAACATATAAAATCTGTGTGCACCAAATGTGGGACAGTTGTGGTGTAGACATAAAAATCTGAAACAACTCACACAATTTTTAAATAACTGTTACTTAAATCCACACCTGTCATGTCTACTTACTTCTGATCTTCAGGAAAATATAGAAGTTCCAACAAAGATGGATCAAAAAATGCCTTTTCTGAAAGACAGGTTAAAAAAAAAATTGAGACTTTAAAAAAAAAAAAAAAACACGACTCCAAAACTCATTTTCTCTAAATTCAATTCCATGAAAATGTTTAAGACTGTGCACAGCAATAATGAAAAGCTTGATTTGATCTTTAATAGACTTTTTCATTATTTACCATCAAAATATGAAGCAGCTGACATCAAAAAAGAGGCATGGTATTAATTCACTTGGTCACAAACCAACATGATATATGTTTTGCATTCTAGAAGATTTGTGATTCGTTCTGTCATCATTCTGACATGGACAGCAATCTTTTTAACTTCAAAGGATTTACATCTCACATACCATTTATAACATTTGTCCATCATTAAATGTTTATGAACCAAGTGAATTGAACACATCTGCAACAATATTTTCACATAATGACAAACTACATGTACAAGATCTTAAGAGTGTTTAATGTGAAAATTGTGTTTACAATTGAATTACCTCTTAAATCTATGAAAATTGTGTGTACTATTGAATTACCTTCTTAATCTATGAAAATTGTGTTTACAGTTGAATTACCTTCTTAAATCTATGAAAAGTGTGTTTACCAGTAATGTGAAAAGTAGTTTAATTTTTGTACAATTGAATTACCTTCTTAAATCTATGAAACTGTATGCCATAACATGTTATGATTTACAGAAATTACAGAATAAAACTAATCACATAACATCTTCCCCTAACAAACTCTTTTAATTACCTGAAGAGATTATTGCTCCTCTGGATGCAAGAAATGCTTTTTCCAGGAATCCTTCCTTTAAAAGTTGGTAGCTTTCTTTTATGGACTGTACTGCACTTTGTACCTGGAAATGAGGGGGAAACAAACACCATCTATGACTACGTGCAGAGGGAAAGTTTGAAAAAAAACACTAGCTATGACTATGTGCAAAAGGGAAAGTTTGAAATAAAATGAAATAACTAGAATATGAGCAAAGAAGATGGTGGAAATTACCCCAATTCATGTTGCTATTTTAGTTGTTGTTGTTGTTGTTATAGGGTTTAACGCCATTTTTCAGCACAAGATAGGCTATACATGGCGGCCAGTATTAATGGTGGAGGAAGAACCCTGGAAAACCCCGGAAGAACCACCGACCCACGAGAAGCTACTGGCAGGCTTTCTCACGTGCCCACGTTAGCCGAGCCTGGACTCGAACTCACGAAGACAGAGGTGAGATGGCAGTGATCCGTAACGATCAGCGCTTTAGACCACTCGGCCACTCGGGGCCCCTGCTATTTTAGTGTCAAATCCATCAAACATTATTCTAACAGTGTGAAAATCTAACTATGTCATATACATAGGGATAGAATATGCCAATCAAACTGCACTGGTCTATATGAAGTGGTTTTTGAGTAAATACTCTAATAAGCTACCAGAACATAAAAATAGATCTCGGGATGGACAGATGGACTGACGGATGGATGGACAGACCAATTCATGACCACCTCACTCAAAGGAACTGGGCAAAAAGGAATACTGAAAGAAATGAATATCTGTGTCTGGGAGGAAAATATCTGTGCACTTGTCTGGGAGGAAACTATCTGGTGCATATGTTGGAAATAAATTATATAACAATTTCTGAAATTAACAAAAACTATCAGTAGTGTGGAAAAAGCAAAATAAACATATACAGTAAACAAATACAGAAGCTACTCATTACGTTCAAAATCTGTGCCAAGTTCACAGACTGTTATGAATTAGTATGGTTGTTCATAACAGAAATTTTTTGCTTTTTCAACTGCACTGTTAACACATTCTTGTCTATACTGTGCCAAGGAAATGCCAGCTAAGCCATGGAAATGGCAGCTAACTGATTTTCCCAGATATACTCAAATGCAGCCAAACCCAGGCTGGCCTGGGTGGGTACTGAACCTGTGATTCAGTTTTCTAAATTGTTCCTTTATTTATTATGTTGGAGCAGTTGGCCTTTACAAACGGTTAGCATTTTACATGAATAAATATGGTCTTTTACAACTGGTTTCGTTGAAAATTTATTCAGGTCAATTTTGAATACAATAGCTGAATTGTTATTATAACTACATTGTTTTGGATAATTCTCTTTTATTATCGTAAAAAATATAAACAGATGACTTAATGTACAATCTATATCAAATAACATACACAGTAACAGATTTAATATTTAACTATTATTCAATTTTGATGAATCTGGTACATTCAACATACAGTTCTCCCCTGTTATAATACTGTTATAAAATGACTTTAGGTAACATGGTACCACTGTGGACCCTATGACCAAAATCATATAAATTAATAACAATATGTGTTGAATGAAGACAAAGTGAAGTCTCTACTTCCTTACTGAAACTTGACTATTTCACTAATGTTCAGTCTTCATTATACCACAGTTTGATTTATGATGCTATTCTTAATATATCATGGCTCTATATATACCACAGTTCTCACTATAACGCGGTTTTGTATATTATGCTATCCTTAATATATCATGGCTCTATATACACCACAGTTCTCACTATAACACAGTTTTGTATATTATGCTATCCTTAATATATCATGGCTCTATATACACCACAGTTCTCACTATAACACGGTTTTGTATATTATGCTATCCTTAATATATCATGGCTCTATATACACCACAGTTCTCACTATAACGCGGTTTTGTATATTATGCTATCCTTAATATATCATGGCTCTATATACACCACAGTTCTCACTATAACACAGTTTTGTATATTATGCTATCCTTAATATATCATGGCTCTATATACACCACAGTTCTCACTATAACACGGTTTTGTATATTATGCTATCCTTAATATATCATGGCTCTATATACACCACAGTTCTCACTATAACGCGGTTTTGTATATTATGCTATCCTTAATATATCATGGCTCTATATACACCACAGTTCTCACTATAATGTGGTTTTGTATATTATGCTATCCTTAATATATATCATGGCTCTGTACATACCACAGTTCTCACTGTAACGCGGTTTGGTATATAATGTGGTCAGTGATTTTAGAGCATGACTACTGCATTATTACCAGCAAAAACCATATATGCATCATTAAACTTTCTTTTACATGATCGTTTTACTCAGTAGCATCTTTGTTCAATCTTGTTTTTGCAAATCAAAATCCATCATTCAATTTATGAACATTTATTTGCCAAAGAAAATTTAATTATTTATAGTACCTCTTGTCCTATATCATCATTGATGACAATATTGCTGATCTGCTCCAGTAGTTGTGCAAGAGACTGCAATGTGGCTGTAGCAGTGGCTAGATTCTCCACACAGTGACTTCGTAACCAACCATCCAACTCCTGTTTTTAATATACATTCCAAAACTTGTAATAATGAATATATTACAAATTTATGATGATGTTAAAATAAAAAGATGAAAACAAATCTTTTTTTCACAATCTATATTACATATAACTAAATTAGAGTTTGAAGTTGAATTTATGCTGGGCTAGTACAAATACCAGGAATATAAGTCTCCACACAACTGCAGTAATCAAACTTTCAAGGTCGTCAATGTGAATGGACAATCCCCCACCCACCCCTTTGGGTAGGTCTAAACTCTGGTGGGATCAAAAGGTCCAAATGATATTGTACAGTTACTTGAAAATAAGTGTCTCTTACTATTACAATCTAACTTAGAACAAAATCCCAATTTAGGATTGTTGGAAAGCAGGATTTGGACAATAATAATAATAAAGCCATGCTCCTGTTAAAAACTTAGCGAATAAAATAATCTATGTGTGTGTGTGTGTACTTGAACAAAGATAAAGTGACTTAAATCAAGTTCAGATTGGCTTGTACAGTCAGTATTTTTTCCATTCTTCTATTTTTGCATTGCAGGAAATGAATAAATGAATGGCTATTTACAATATGATACAATACTGATTTTCTTTGTACAAGACAATCTGCAATCTGATTTCATATCAAAGGAATAACCAATCCAAATTACGTACCCATTCTGCAACAACTTTGTTACCAACAGGCATTAAGTTCACACTGGTTGAACCCTGAAATGAGAAAATAAACCCATCAAAAACTGCAATCATATATCGGTTATACAAGTGAGAATTCCTGTCTTGCTGTCCTTTATAATGACTGTGCAGGATGATGTTGTCATGCAAGTGACAAAATTCAATACCAGAAATTCTGTATAAATGCATTATCTGATATTGCAGACTGGTATTTCATCATTGCTTAGTTTGAGAGATGAGACTAGATAATCACTAGTCTATCAGCCAACTCCACTGCCTGTGCCCCCCAGAGTATCTACCGTATTTCTCTGACAATAAGCACATAAGGCAACAAGGCACCACTTTACAAATTATGTAGCAATTTGATTTTATAAAGCTGTCCCATGACACCACACTTTTAAAAATGGGCTTATCATAGAAGATATACTTTCAGACAAGAAACCCTAATTTACAATCAAGGTCAACTGAATTGAATTTAAATGCATAACTTTGGAATTGTTTGTGTTATTTTTTAGTTTTTGTTGGGTTTGATGCCATTTTTATGAATATGATAGGCCAGACATTGCAGCCAGTGGTGGAGGAACAACCTGAAAAGTCCTCAGGAAGAACCAGAGACGCATGAAGAGCTACAGGCAAGCTTTCATATGTGCCTGCATTGGTCAAGCCGACCCATGGGGCAGAGGTGAGATGTCTGAGTGAACTGTAAAGGTCAGCACCTCAGACAAATTCAGCCATTTGAGCCCTGAATAGAATTGATAAACACTGCCATGATTAACTAGATGCAAGTAATGCAAAGCTACATTATCAGTATGCTTTTTTGGGTTGTTGTTATCCATCCACATAATACATATATACAAAAGCATCATTCCTAAGTACCTCCTCCAGGGGACATACACAATTCTAAATCATTGTGCATACTTCGATTCCAAGGTACAGAAGGGAAAGTATACACATCTGATATACTCAATAGTGTGCTCAATATACTCAATAGTGTGCTCAATATACTCAATAGTGTACTCAATATACTCAATAATGTACGCAATATACTCAATACTCAATAGTGTATTCAATATACTCAATAGTGTGCTGAATATAGTCAATACTCAATAGTGTATAGTGTGCTCAACATACTCATTAGTGTATTCAATATACTCAACAGTGTGCTAATATACTCAATAGTGTACTCAACAGTGTGCTCAATATACTCAATAGTGTACTCAATAGTGTATGCAATATACTCAACAGTGTACTCAATAGTGTGTTCAATATACTGAATGCTTGGTACAAGCAACTTTACACTGGATCAATTTTTGCATGGCTGATGTCCATTTTATACATTTGTAGAGTTACTGTTCCATTACACAAGTATAAAAGGTATACTAAGCATCCTATGGCAACAAAGGGACATTGACATACATACTTGTTGTTTCATTGTAACATGGCAACAAAGGGACATTGACATACATACTTGTTATTTCATTGTAACATGGCAACAAAGGGACATTGACATACATGTTATTTCATTGTAACATGGCAACAAAGGGACATTGACATACATACTTGTTATTTCATTGTAACATGGCAACAAAGGGACATTGACATACATACTTGTTATTTCATTGTAACAATCTGACAAGTATTTCCTTGTAACAATTTGATGCCATCTTTTTTCATGACCATTGTGGGTTGAAACAGCGTTACAGCTGGTATATACATGAAAAATAGCGTCCCCTCTATTGCCTTTTTGGTCATACTGACCTATTAATTTTATGGACTGGTATACTGTATCTAAAAGATACAATCCTAAATGCATTATGGTTATATTAACCTACTAATTTCAATGATTTGTAGCATGCAACCCAGTCTAGATCTTACCAAAGACTCTCTTATACTAACTAAACTTCCAGATTTTCTCTGATATTTCTATCCTATCACTTTTCCGGACAGTGACATATTACAATCTTTTTTTTTAAAAATATCACAAGGTCATTAATAGTACTTCTTGAGCCTATAACAATATCATTCCCTAAAGAACATGCACCAGCCAGCCTCTGTTCTTATCAGATTGTTTCTCCATTTTTACAGTGCCATAAGACAAACACTGACCTAGTGTGATCTCTATCACTTAACAGGCTTTGGGAACTATTTACAAAGTCAGCAAAGATACCCTGCTACAAACTACCCATGAATAAGTGTGTCCTCACACTAAAACTGTTACAAATTACGCATGAATAAGTGTGTCCTCACACTAAAACTGCTACAAATTACCCATGCCTCTGAATAAGTGTGTCCTCACACTAAAACTGCAATGTGTTTAGATTTTTTTAAGCTTCAAAATTGTGCTCAGCACGACTCGATATTATAAAAGAAAAATTGTTGTGATTAAAGTTCTTTTTTAGAGCATAAGTAAGCTCTATTGTATAATTAATGAGTTCTAAATGCACAGTTGGGATAAAAAACAACACAAACACCAATAATTCTGTGCAACTAGTTTCACATTTAATGTATGGTTCTTCAGGCACAAAATCATTTTTTTTAAAATTGATAAATTGTATATCCTTTATAACAATATAATTATATGTATGACTGTTTGTCTCTATTTTATTATTTTACTAAATGCACAGTCACACACCACACATCCAGCCGAATATTTCAGATAAGTCCATTTTTCAGTTTAATGGTTTTCATTTTCAGCACTTTCTTTTTATTTTTTAAATTCCCACAATTGAAGTTTATCGTGTCTCATACAAATTTTGGAATTAAAATTTCTCTCTATAATGTATATTCTTTCCACTAGCTCAGGCATTGCCGTTGGCGTCCACTCTGGGTTGTTGGTAACGGGTATTTTGACGCAGTAATTTCCATAGGGTAAGGCCAAGGTAGATTCTTAACTCTGGATGGATCATCGCAATTACTGTAGCTAGCATTGTCATACTCATTGATATCAGCATCACTTTGGTGCATATCCCCATTATCGTTGTTATCTCGGGCTTTACAGGATTTCATTCTGTCCACATGAATCACTTGTGATTTGCCCCTATATCCACACTTTATGCGGTATCTCACATAACAGAGTCGTTTAACAACTTGAAATGGTCCCTTCTACCAAGACTGCAATTTACTTGACAGTCCTGTTTTCCTTTGTGGAGTGTAAACCCAAACCAAATCACCTGGTTTGAACTGTTCCCATTTCAACTGACTGTCGTAGAATCTCTTCTGGCGCAACATACTTTGCTTTAGGTGGTTCCTTGCAAATTGATGAGCTAAATGCATTGTCTCCGAAAGGTTTTCAACCCAGATATTTCGAGAATATGTATCTCAGATGGCCATCCAAATTGAATATCGAGTGGAACGGTCACTTCCCTACCCAACATCACAAAGTCTGGAGTGAAATTTGTAGACTCAGGGACAGCTGCATGATACGCCATTGTTAAATACAGGAAGTGTTCATCCCAGTTGTTCTAATGTTCATTTACATATGCAGAAAGCATCACAGCAAGTTTTCTGTTGAACCATTCAACCATTCCATTGCTCTGTGGGTGGTGAGCAGTTGTTCTTGTCTTTTCGATACCCAATGATCTGCAAATTTTTGGGAAAATGTCAGATTCCAATTGTGTCCCTTTATCCAAATGAATTTGATGGGGCACGCCAAATCTGCAGATTATCTCTTCAACAAGTACACTGGCTATGGCTATGACATCCTGATTAGGCAATGCAAATGCCTCTGTCCATTTAGTGAAATAATCTCCAATTACTAGAATATATTTATTTCTAAGTGAAGTTTCTGGTAATGGTCCCATAACATTAAATGCTATTCCATCCACTGGACTTTCTGACTTGCAGAGTTGCATCATGCCTCTTCTCTTCTTGCCTGGAGACATTTTCCTTGCACATACTTCACATGTATTACACCAGTCCCTAACATCATGCTGTTGTCCAACCCAATAATATCCTTGCCTGAGTTTTTGAAATAGCTAGGGAGCCCTCCAGTTTTATTATCATGAAAAAATTTCATTACACTTTTCCTGAGTTCATAGGGGACAACTGCTTGTCATTATCTGAGTTCATAGGGGACAACTGCTTGTCATTATCATTACATGTTTGGTATCTACGACACAATAGTCCATTGTGAAACTCAAGTTAGTCCCATCGAGCCCATTAACTTCTAACTTCATTGCTTCAGCCTGATACCTCATTCCAGCAATGTCTTATGCCACCAGTCACCCACTGTCTAACTATGGATAGGTCATTATCACTGCACTGTGATTCCAGCAGCTTTGATACCGTATCTGCCGATGTATATGTACCATTGTTATGATTTTTGGAACATAACGTACTCACAGCAACTGTTTGTAACACGTTTTCCTCATCGTTTCCAGTGTTTTCAACATTTGTTTGTCTCCCGCACTGTTGGCATGGCATTCTTAATAAGGCATCCGCATTTCTGTGACTCAAGCCTGGTCAGTCTAGGATTTCAAAGTCATATTGAGCTAACATTTCAAGCCATCTGGCCAGTTGGCCTTCTGGGTCCTTTAACATCATGAGCCAATGCAATGCAGTGATCAGTCCGAATGAGAAATCGTTTCCCACACAAGTATGGCATGAAATGTTTCACGAAGTACACTTTTTGCAAGTAATTCTTTCCATGTCACACAATAGGATCATTCTGAGGAGACATCTCTTGAAAACTGAGACCCCAAAATGGACATCGTGTTGAGGTACCATGCAGTAATATAGATCAATAAAGGGTATCTATATAAACTGTACTTCTTCCACAGGAAGTGCCTAGCAGCATTATGCTGTAAGACTGATCCAACAGAGTGTCTGTACAGACAGGGCATCGTCCATAGAATGTGTCTGTTTTGGAAGGGCTTGATAGCACTATATAATTCATGCAGCTGGACAAGTTCATTTTGGCTGATGCTGTAAGACTGAATTGTGGTCGTGGCCCATTATGATCAGAGTTACATGGCCAAGTCTGGTCATGGAACAGCATGGCCATCCAGGCTGGCATGATGCTGTCCAGTTTGAGAGGACTGGTTACATTATATTTTGTTCTATGTATCTGGTCCATAATTCTGATAAGAGAGGCTGTAACTGATGCTTGTGGATGCTCTCCATCTTGCTGTGCTAAACTGCAATCAGATGTTTTCATCCCCAAAGTTATGACTGACTTCTGTCCATTATGTGCAAGTCTGACATGTCTTCAAGGAGTGACAACTAGAGGAACTATGCATGATCTGAGATTGTCTGACTGGTGTTGCCCATGGTCTAAATCTGTAAGACAAAACTGAGAAGACCCTCTATACACAAAGTGTACTGAGTGTCCTGTTTATGAGCAAGTGAGTATCCGTCCAGAGTTACCCATGAAGATTACTATCTGTAAACAGGTGCATATGACCTGTACAGGCAGATTAGAGTGTATACTAAGTAATCAATTCTAGCCATCATAACCCATAGGCATGTGAATTTGACCGAATCACTGCAGCGTTGCTTACAGTACTTTCATGTATGAACAGGAAGTACAAAAAATCTTTTCTAGTCACAGCTTACCCATAGGAAGGCCAACAAATTGCCTATACAGGTAAACATCACTCAAACTTATAATAATATGCATGAGCAGCACACTATCAAGTACACCATGTATAGAAAATTTACTTGTACTTGTCCGACCAGAGTGGAAGCTATACCGTAATGTAAACAAGTTTCTATACTACACACAAAAACATGCACATAAAAAAAAACTTAAGCACCGTTGTTTAGATACTTACAAAGTAGGTGTGACAGTATCAACTGTGGGACAATTTCACTTACAGGAAAAGGCCCAATGACATTCTATACAGGTAAAATCAATAAAGTGTCACATATATGACTATGAATTAGTGCTAGCAGGTGCAGAGCTATACCATATGGTGTCTTAGAAATTAGTGAAGGCTCAAAGACAGCATGTACAGGTAAAAACACTGAAGCTTCACGCCAAGATACTAAGAATGCCTTGCTATAGAAAACTCACCTGTATGTAACCAGTTGTAAAGGAATTATGCATATATAATGAGTTTTATAAAGGCATGGAGACTTGCACACATGTAAGAAATAATTATGGCCTGAACTTATGGACAAGTCACATAGGCTACCTGTGCAAGTGCTACTAAATGTGAAAAGATGACAAAGTGTTGGAAAATTGTATGGGCAGAACCTTGTTGCATAGGAAGAGAGAAAAGTTGGAAATATAGATGGAGAGATGGAGTAAAAGTCAAACATGTAATTAAAGGATCAAAAATATAATTATATTTGTAACATTAATTTGTGACAGATGCAACCATTTTGTAAAAAATGCATAATATTTGAATTCTTTTCTCATGAATATTGAAACACACTGTTAATATCATTAAGGTCATAACAAGACTCCTTGGGAATTGTTGCACATTCCATGAATACTACAAACCTCTAATTGGTGGGTATGTAGTATATGTAAACATGGTCTGCATTATGAAACATATGATCTGGGTCTACTCTGTTTGGATTCCATAAGGAGACCTTGATGTGCCATGGCATTATAGAATTTTTGATCTGGATATAAAGTTTGTGTTTGGGAATAATTTGTACAAGAATAAATACAATTGACAGAATTTATGACCTGATAAAAGAAACTGAATTTAATTTAAATAAAACATACCTGATAGAGCAGATTCAACAGCAGTCTAAGCTGGAACAGAAAAATTTCCATAACTTTCCTCATGTCAATGGAAGGTCTCACTGGAAGACTGGCATTTTGAGGGGGAGAAGGAATGTTACAGATGTAGATGCCACCCCAGCGGGGACTCAGAAATGCATTACTGGCTAGGTTCATCCCTGAAATACAGCAAATCCATATGTAAGCCTGTACATGTAGTCAGTCAGTTCGAACTCACCTAATTTCCTCCAAGTCTTTCTAGGCCAAAGAAAGACAAGAGCTTTCATTAAAAAAAAAAAAATGAAAGTGTTTTCCTTAATTGCTGCAAAGTATATTGACTTCAATATTAAAACTGCTTTGATTTCCCATTCCAAACTTTTTACAGCATTTTCTATACACTACCACCATCACCAATGAGTTACTCACCCACCTGACAGTGACCTTGAGGTTATAATGCAAACTCCATCACATACACTGATGTACTCACCCACCCTACAGTGACCTTGAGGTTATCATGCAAACTCCAATCCATCACATACACTGAGATACTAACACACCTGACATTGACCTTCAGGTTATACATTTCTATTGTAATAAAGACACAGGTAGGCATGACAACTGTTCACCTGTGTAGTTGACATGTCAGCTTGTCATACTGAACTGTGTGTGTGTGATTTGGATTTTTAACACAGCTTTAACAATTTTTCAACCATATTGCTATGATGTCATTGTGGCAATTTACAGTGATGTCTATCACTCTGGCATGCAGTATATTGTCCCACCCAGTCACATTATCCCGACACCAGGCTGACCAGTCCTAACACTAACCTCTTAATGCTGAGCACCAAGCGAGGCAGCTGATAGTACCAATAAGTCTTTGGTATGACTCGGCTGGTTTTGAACCTGCAACCTCCCGCATCTGAGGTAGATGCTCTAACTACTTAGGCCACTGAAACATTCACATATTGAACTGTAATGGGGAATGAAATGCTAGGGGCATGTGGTTGCTATATTATCTATTAATATTGCTGTCATTTATCTCTATCCTTGATCTATATGATAATTTTCTGGGCATGAAAAGGACATGTCATTCATACATCTTGCATTTTCATCTGGATTTTGCTCTGTCCCTGTGGACTAGGCCGTGGTGTGATGTGATTTGGATTTTTAACGTAGCTTTAACAAATTTTCAGTCACAACACTATGATGTCTGCAGTGTGACAGTTTATAGTGATGTCTAGCACTGGGGCATCATGCCACAGACATGTAGCATGATGTCCCACCCAGTCACATTATCCTGACACCAAGCCGACCAGTCGTAACACTAACCTCTTCATGCAGAACGCCTAATGAAGAAGCTGTTTGTACCATTTTATAAGTTCTTGGTATGACTTGGCTGGGGCTCGAATCTGCGACTGTGACCAGGCCAGGGTTCATAACTTATTAGACCTGCCAATCCTAACAAGACCTCTGTAAAGCAGTGGATTTTATTTCCTATAAGTTAGACAAGTAAGGTGTAGCAAAATATCATGTACTGCTATAGTCCAGCTGGAAAACCTGCATTTAAAAGTCCAGTTGTTGTTGTTGTTGTTGTTGTTGTGGGGCTTAACACAATTTTTCAGCACACGATAGGCTATAAATGGCGGCCAGTATTAACGGTGGAGGAAGAAACCGGGAAATCCCCGGAAAGAACCACCGACCCATGAGAAGCTACTGGCAAGCTTTCTCACATATTTTAAAAGTCCAGAAGAATCATTTAAGACTGCTGCAGCAATGGTACACATTGTGTTTAATAAGGCCAAAAAAGTGTGTAAAGTTTTTACTTGAAGCTCAATTACCTCAAGTACAGTTTCAGAAATTGCAGCTACAAACTCTACAGAGCTCAATGGCTTCTTGCTTTCTCTCAACTTGATGTAATCCTTAAAAAAAAAAAAATTTAATTTACATGGGTTGTGCGTACAGCAATCACTTTCCTGCCATGTGACATATTTGAATCAATGCATGATGTCTGTTAAAAGTAATTATTGCCCTTCTACTTTTTTTAAAATCAAGAATCGGATTATTCCCTTTTATTTTTCTGTGCTATTGAAACATCTGGTTTATTGTCCCTTTCATACTAAAATTGTATTGCTTGATGGATGCCTTTAAAAATAAACAGCTTAATCATGCATCACAAAATACATTCAGTTTAAAACGTTTGAAAACACTCCTGTAAGTTGGTCTGGTTCTCTGTGCAACTTCACACTCTAATCCGAAACCTAAATCCAAATCAAACATGGACAAGCCTAAAGCTGGACTTTACCACAAACAATTGTATTTCTGTAATTTATGCTTTTATTCTGCAAATCCATATTTTAAGGGTTATTCCATAAGATTTATGGCAAAATAAAGCGGATTGACATGTCTGGCTTATAAACTGTTCATAGTCCCACCCATCAAGTATATATATACCTCTCTGGCATTTCAAGGGGAGTTAATTTGTGCAGTCAGCATGAACTCCTGGGTCTGTTCTTACCCTCCTGGGATCATGTTTCTGGGTTCATAACTTGGAAGCCATTGAGTTGTGGCTCAGTGATTAAGGCTTTGGACTCTTGACCAGATTTGTGTGTTTAATTCTCACCATGTGATCAGCCTGGACTCTCATTAATAGGTCTGGATCTCACTCTAAATTGATTTCATCGGAGAGCCAGATGATACAAGCTTTCACAGCAAGTCTGATACAAATCTGTTTAGAAATATGGTCCCTACAATGTTCACAAACTCAGCCTAATAAAAATCGGTTTAGAAATCTAGAATGTTCACAAACTCAGTCTGATAAAAGTCAGTTTATAAATATGGTGTCTAGAATGTTCACAAACTTAGCCTGATAAAAGTCAGTTTATAAATATGGTGTCTAGAATGTTCACAAAATCAGGATGGTCTCTAGAATGTTCAGCCTAACAGATGCAAAACCACCTCAGTAATATGAGTGGATCAAAGTCATAATCAAACTGAGATAATGATGATACAAACCAACATAAAAATCTGATAAAAGTCTCTTCACAAATACAGCCTCTAGAGTGTTCACAAGCTCAGCCAATCAGATAGAAGATCACCTCATTAATATGCATGGATGTCACTCATAATCTAACTCATCTGAGATCTTCATGATATAAGCTTACATACCAAATCTGATCAGAAATATGGCATCCAAAGTGTTCACAAGGTCAACCAATCAAATCACCTCATTAATATGCATGGATGTTCACAGCTGAACTCACCCATAATCTTGATGATATAAACTTACATATCAAGTCTGAAAGAGATCTGATAAAAAATGTTCACAAACGAGTGTTGATTGATGAATATATGACATATGACACATGATCGAAGCTGGGACATACCATAAGCTCCCTTGCTCTTTGGCCAGTCGAACTAAATATTTTCACAGTAACCAGCAAATGTTGACAAAACATACGTTTGTAGATAATGGGAATAAAAAAGCATAGTTTTCACAATATTACACTGTTAGTGTGCAAAGTACATCTTACTTTTATCAGTGATGTTACGAACTTTGCTGTACCCTCCTGTTTTATTTTAAATGTTACATGATGGGATAATAATAATAATAATGATGATAATGTGTTCATTTAAAGAGAGTAACTCACTTATTTGTTCGGTGTATTTGCAAAATTTAAAGACATAAAAATAATCTGATCTACTTTAACCATCTGTGTAGGCACATTATATGCCTGCCCTGTAAACCATCAGTGTAGGCACATTATACACCTGCCTTGTAAACCATCAGTATAGGCACTTTATAAGCCTGCCCTGTAAACCATCGGTGTAGGCACATTATATGCCTGCACTGTAAACCATCTGTGTAGGCACATTATACGTCTGCCCTGTAAACCATCTGTGTAGGCACATTATACACCTGCCCTGTAAACCATCTGTGTAGGCACATTATACACCTGCCCTGTAAACCATCTGTGTAGGTGCTTGTAGTGTATGGTTGACTCAGGTGATAACTGTCTCAAGCTGAATCTTTAGTCCCGGTATGTGGTCATGAACTGAACATACTGTGCAGTAACCTCTGACCTTTAGACCCCAGAACTAAACATACTGTGCAGTGACCTCTGACCTTTGGACCTCAGAATCTAAAGTTTGTATATTATCTTGGAGGCAATACAGACACAAAGTTTTGTAAAAGAATTTAATTTAGACCAAAAGTTATTCTGCAAAACCCTTTATTCTTTGAGCCTTCTCACATTAAAATCAACAGACATCATTCATGAACTTTGGTCAAGGTATATACCCTAGAACTAAAGTCATGCAAAAAACATTTTCCACAAAATTTTGTCTGGGTCTGTGAAGTTGAACTAAAGCTCTTGTGCAGAGATTATTTTTCTTCTTCACTCATAGTGACCTTGACATTTAAGCTCAACAATGATAGGATTCTTTCTGTCATCAAGAAGAATCTACCTGTAAAGTCTGGCAAAATCAGATGCTGTAGAAATAAAGCTATTAGGCAGAAAAGGTAAGGTTAACAGACAGACAGACTGGGTTGCAGCATAATATGCCCTGTCAAAGGCATATAAAAAGAATTTCTTCATATAGAAAAAATTTTCAACATCAAACCTGTGTCATCTCTGATGTGGAGAGGATGCTCATCCCTTGTGGGAACATAAACCAAGAAGTTTAGCTCTGGGTTGTTTGATGCTGGGGAACCTGTAATGAGAAACCTGATTAAGAGTGTCTGGTTAAAGTTCACAAATGGTAATATTTTTGATGTGCTCAAAGATTAAATTGATTATAATTAAGGGTTTATTAGGATAGATGTATTATCAATTGCAATAAAACTAGATCTGTCAGTTAAGTGAGTGTTATGAAATACCATAGCAGTGTTGCGAAAAACCATAGCAGTGTTATTTTATAACACAGCAGTGTTATGAAATACCACAGTAGTGTTACAAAATGGGGAAGTACTCATCTGACAATGCCTTTATCTTGCATAAGACTATGTCACGATACAAACACACACCAAGTTTCATGAAAATATCTGAGACAATTCTGGAGATATTAATAAGGTAAGAGTGACAAGAATGGATGGACACAATTTATAACAAAAATGGTGATAATTTTTAAAATGCTAATCAAACTGTGTTTTAAAGTACAATATATCAAGTCACAATACAAAACCATACAAAGCTTTTTTAAGATATCTTAAAGGGTGCAGGAGATATCAAGTCAAACAAAAGTTTGACCAACAGATGAATGGACAAGCTGAAACCACTTTACCTGCACAAACTTCATTTGCTAGGGTGGTAAATATAATAAACAAGGAGACCACAATTTCCAGAGGTTAGAATAATCCATCAAAATGAGAGTGTACTAATTAGTATTTGCTTAAGGCATTCAGTTTAAGAGGAATTACCAGTCTGCATGGTTTTATATATTAGAGTCACAATTCACACAGAATGTGGATCCGATCATTTCCAAAACTCATTAGCTTCTCCAATCATGAACACTTAATATCCAAGTGTTTACAAAAATGTAATATATGAATTTCAAAACTTTGCAATAAAATTTTTTTAGATTAAAGTGCAATCTGGATTATCGTGTACAATTTGTAACCAAAATATTGTGCAGATATACCCACCAAGATTTGCTTCAATTGGATTTATAATAAGTGGAAGCTCTTTTGTTGTGTAATAATATTCTTTCCTCTCTGTATCTGTTTTAGGCTTTGTCATCAATCCAGTGAAATACAAAACCTGTTGATACAAAAGAAATTATTTTGTCATCAATCCAGTGAAATACAAAACCTGTTGATAAGAAGAAATTATTTTGTCATCAATCCAGTGAAATACAAAACCTGTTGATTCAAAAGAAATTATTTTGTCATCAATCCAGTGAAATACAAAGCCTGTTGATACAAAAGAAATTATTTTGTCATCAATCCAGTGAAATACAAAACCTGTTGATACAAAAGAAATTATTTCAAACCACACACACGCACAAAAACAAACCATTAGTATGATAATAATATTAATAATAATATTATTAATAATAACAATAATGACTTAGTACAGAGCTTAATCTTTTAAAGCACTAAGTACTTTATAATTTTATTACTTACCTCATACAAAACACGCATTTCACTATATGGAATATTCCCATTCCTGTGGTGGGCCCTAATCCTTTATTCCCATTTCTGTGGTGGACCCTAATCCTTTATTCCCATTCCTGTGGTGGGCCCTAATCCTTTATTCCCATTCCTGTGGTGGGCCCTAATCCTTTATTCCCATTCCTGTGGTGGGCCCTAATCCTTTATTCCCATTCCTGTGGTGGGCCCTAATCCCTTATTCCCATTCCTGTGGTGGGCCCTAATCATTTTCATGCTGTTTCTGTCACAGACAGGACAAAGTGGTCATCATGGATTGTCCATGTTATGGCTTGTAGTGGACGGATTAAGTTTCATTGCCCCAGTTAGAAGTCACAGTAATATGATTATGTAATTGTGGGTGTCCACTACATCGCATGGTACTGAACTGTCAGCTCAGCTGCAGTAAACAGTGCAAGATGCTCTTTTTAAGTACACATTGTCATTTAATATTCAAAGACTCGCCGACTAAAATGCAATCACAAGCATGTTATTGCGAGCGATGAAAGACTTTCAAGCCAAGAATGCTGACACTATTTAGGTGTTTCACAAAATATACAAAGTTTAATTATAGTAATTTTAATGTATGAAAAAGATATTCTGCTTTTAAATAAACAAAAGGAAAAAGAAATCACATTTAATATTAGCAGACTTTGATTTGGCCAGTCTCTTTTGTTACGTATATGTAATTAAATTATTTGTGTGTTAGTTTTAAATTTCTTTTTATTTTATTTTTGTTTCATTACATTTTATTGTAATGATAGTTTTCTTTACTGGATTTGACATTTTCTCAGCAAATTCAGTTCAGTTCTTTTATCCTGATTAGAACGCAAAAGTGTTGCTTCATTGTATTTTTAGCTAACCTAGTTCTTGATCTTGATTCAGATTTCGTAAACGCTAAGTGAAAATCATTGGTTGTAATCAAAGTCATACTTCGCCTACATGTAAGTCTGAATAAACAACGTTTTATTTTTAAATTCATTTCCAGTGTGGAAATCAATGATTCTTAGCTAAGGCTATACTGGTCTACGTGCTAATTGACATATTTTTTTACTGCACTGTTCAGACAGAGTGACCATGTGACCCATCATGTGGGTCTGAAATTGAGTTCTTAGTTGGGTTTAATACTGAGATTTCAGTGTTTCTAAGTCAGTTGTAAATCATACCTTCAGGCTGAAAGGTATTCTTGTTGTTGCCATTTGAATGGAGTTTTTTATTTAAAATAATTTATTTTCCTGGAGTCTTTACGTGTGTTCACCAAAATTCTTGGACAAAGACATTTACTAGAATTTTTTGGAATCCTATTCTTGGTGACTCAACAAGGAACTGTTGACACATCAGCATAAAACTGGTTATAGAGGACGTCATCGCCTTCCATCTTGGAACTTCATCAAGATTCGAACTTGGATTCATTTAGAACTTTTTAGTGATAGGACTTATATTTTTCAATTCTAGGATTAATTTTTGGATTAGATTCACAAACTGTAAGTCCTTTTTCATATCTTTACCTTGTTTTCTAGGGAAATAAATTATTTTGTTAAATTTACAAAGCTTGTTGGCTTCACTCTTTTCTTTGTTACTTTGTACGAGCCTAGTCACATAACACTTTTAAATTGTTTGCTTAACATGTTCCCACATAATGAAACATACACAACATTATCCAATATGCAACTTCTGCTAGTCCAGCCTGTTTAGTACTTGTGACTCAAATATACATGTCCATGTGACATACCACTGACCTACATTTCCCTTAATTATTTGGTACAGTACATTCTTTTGATCTACATGACAAATACTGCAAACTGTACCAGAATGCCAAGTAAATATTGTTTATCAATTTAGTTATTAATTTGTTACACTGTGACCCAATTATTCTTTTTAAGAAATTGATGAGAGTAAGAAACATATTTTGTTGCCAATGAACATGGATCCAAGTGCATATTTATACCAGGTGTGTGTGTGTGTGTGTGTGTGTGTGTGTGTGTGTGTGTGTGATTTGGATTTTTAACATAGCTTTAACAATTTTTCAGTCATATCGCTATGATGTCTGCAGTGTGGCAGTTTATAGTGATGTCCAGCACTAGGGCATCATACCACAAACATGTAGCATGATGTCCCACCCAGTCATATTATCCTGACACCAGTCCAACCAGTCCTAACACTAACTCCTTAATGCTGAGCACCAAGTGAGACAGCTGTTAGTACCATTTTTATATGTCTTTGGTATGACTCTGCCAGGGATCAAACCCACAACCTCCCACATCCAAGGTGGGTGCTCTAACCACTAGGCCACCGAAGCGGTCTATACCAGGTTTAGCAATTAGGCAAGCAATGTCAAATTACTGAAATTATGCAGATAAACACCCAAATGGCACCGAAAATTTGGGAACCAAGTCTACTCTTCGAATAACATGAACAAATAAATTTTGGACTAGAACAACTAAAAGCAATAACAGACAATTGTAAAAAGGGTGGGGCCAGTTATTATGTGCAGATGTAGGGAAAAAACTTCTTCCCGATGCTGCAGTAGCAGTAAATTTCTCCACTACATCCATCATCATCTTCTGCAACTCAGCCAAATGTTTACTATTATGCAAATTTAGTTGTGGAATGGATATCTGCGGTAGATACTATTGTATCTGAATTCAGCGTTCCTGCAAACTTAACAAAAACAAATTTCCATGACTTTTCTAAAACTTTTCCAGGGCAATTTCATAAAACTCAAGGACTACAATATCTGTGAAATGAAACCATTTATTGATTGTAATTTTGTCATTTTCTAAATAAGTTTTTAATCAGTGATCGGCACTCAGTGAAATTAGGAGTTATCAATTTTTTTTAACTCCACTGTCAGAAATTACCTGACTTTTCCAAAACTTTGCAAGGTTATGAGAAATTCCATGACTTTTCAAGGCTCATGAAATTTATTTTTTAAATTCCAAAACTTTCCAGGTTTCCAGGACCCTGTCTGATGTACCATAAAAATAACCTCCAGTTTTGTACATCAACTGATTTGAGCTTTATCTAACTGGAATTTCTTCCTGTTCATAGCTCTTCTACACCCACTCCCCCACCCCATTGTATAACTTTTGATGCACTAGCTCTTTCCCCCCACCCCATTGTATAACTTTTGATGCATTAGCTCTTTCCCCCCACCCCGTTGTTTAACTTTTGATGCATTAGCTTTCCCCCCACCCCATTTTATAACTTTTGATGCATTAGCTCTTTCCCCCCACCCCACTGTATAACTTTTGATGCATTAGCTTTCCCCCCATCCCATTGTATAACTTTTGATGCATTAGCTCTTTCCCCCCACCCCATTTTATAACTTTTGATGCATTAGCTCTTTCCCCCCACCTCACTGTATAACTTTTGATGCATCAGCTCTTTCCCCCCATCCCATTGTACAACTTTTGATGCATTAGCTCTTTCCCCCCACCCCATTGTATAACTTTTACCATATTAGGAGCTCTTCCCAAACCAAAATGCATGCTTATGACAAGCTTGCTGCAAGCTTATGACAAGCTAGCTGAGGTTGCGCAAGCTAGTAAGGTGCTCGCATAAGCTTGCAAAAGGAATTTTTCGAAGTCTGCAAGCTTGCAAAATTTAAACTTCAAGCTTGCGCAAGCTTGCAAAAGGAATTTTTCCAAGTCTGCAAGCTTACCAGCTTGCAAAATCTGAAGTTCAAGCTTGCAAAATGAATTTTCCAAGTCTGCACGCTTGCAAGATCTAAAATACTTGATGTAAGCTTGCAGTAATCAGTCATGAAAGTTGAAGAACATATGTTGTGACTAGATCATGCTCAGTATAAGAAACTACACTGTCAAATTAAAAGATGTTACAAGTAATCTAGTTTTTATTTATAGCATCTGATAATGCACATGAGTTAAATAAGATACATTTTCAGTGTTGCAAAATGCTAAGAACTTGAATTATTTGTACTTAGATGATACATAAATAAAATATATTATTCCAACATTTCTCTATGTTTAAATTAACTATGAACATTATTAATATATTTCAAAATAAACTGAATTATTTCTTAAACAAGGCAAAATATGAAATGTTACTTTTTCTACAAATGTCTTTTTTCTAATTTTCAAATTTTTTACAAATATTATACATGTTAAAGAAACAACTGAGTTTTTTTGCATAAAGGAAATTCTTTAAGTGATTGTACACTCAATTAGCTATGCAGTCATTTTGTCAGTGAATGGAAGACTGGATAAAGAATTCCAGTTAGCAAAATCCTGTAAAATAGATATTAATTGCTGATTGCAAAGTTATTTACAGACTAACTTAATACAGCAAGATATTTAATGTCAAGTACTTGCAAATGCTATTTACCGACAATGTATGCACCATCAAATATAGTCTCAGTAAATCTTGTAATATTAACTTCTGGCATTAAGTTTTTGAAAGAATTGTCATATATTTGTTTCAATGACAATCTGCTACCAGGAGAAAAAAATAATTGTCAGTTATTTACATACTAATTAAAAATTTTAAAATATATACAATTTTTGTTTTTCTTTGAGAGAGAGAGAGAGAGATGCATCCCATTCTGCCAACATTCTATAAAGAATTGAGCTTTGTGAATTTTGCTTGTTTAAAAAGAAATCAAATAAAAGCATGCAAGATGAAATGTGGTTTTCCACGACAGAGACTTAATTCGGTATCGAGGAATTAAAGGCAGTTACTTTCCCTTGTTTACAGTCAGCAGACTGGTTTATGAACTCTAAATACAGACCCAACATATTTTAGTCGCAAGAACACAAAACAACCATTGTAGCCTCACGTTAAAAAATTAGGTGCAATTTTCAAGGCCGAACTGTCACAATTTAGCTCGTTAATTCGGTAAATTTCATTGCCCACAGAACCAATATATGTGCAGTAACTGATCCTATAACCCGAGAGATAATTTGAAGTCATGGAGTTATCATATCGGTGAGTAAACTCAAGAGGGTGTTGTATTTTGCCAGTTTTCAGGACTGTAGTTTGGAGGTACTAGTAGCATTCTGTTTCACTTTTATGATTTAAATTCGTCAAAAAAATGACTTTGTAATGTTGCTTCACTCAATGATTGAGATGACAACTCAACAGATCATTATTATTCATTGCTGCACTTGCCAAACTGCAGTAATTGATGCAGTGCTGTCAGTTATCGATAATAGGGTTACGAGATTATAAAATTAAACGCACGCTTGTGGATCTCATTTCTGTTATTCTTAGGGTCTTTTTTCCTCTCGCAAATCAAATTCAACAATTGTTCAGAGGTTGTTACATTTAATTCTTTTCATTCTCAAAGAAGATGGCAGTTATTTTATTTCAAAATGTCTTAAGGTTGTTGTTGTTGTTGTTGTTGTTGTTGTTGTCATAGGATTTAACGCCATTTTTCAGCACAAGATAGGCTATACATGGCGGCCAGTATTAATGGTGGAGGAAGAACCCTGGAAAACCCCGGGAAGAACCACCGACCCGCGAGAAGCTACTGGCAGGCTTTCTCACGTACCCACGTTAGCCGAGCCTGGACTCGAACCCACGCAGACAGAGGTGAGATGGCAGTGATCCGTAACGATCAGCGCTTTAGACCACTCGGCCACTCGGGGCCCCTGTCTTAAGGTACCTAATCAGTTTCATTGGATTTTATTTTTGTTTAAAGCTCTGAAATGCCATTCGTCTGACATGTATCACAGCCCTTTCAAAATGGATGGTAAAACTAAAATTTAGAGTTCATTAAAGGATGATCTTGAATAATACTTACTGATATTTCTTGGACTTGGTAAGTGATTTTGGAATGTTGAACTAAAAATGAAATGCTTTTGCCAATGAGGTAAATACTCAGTTTTTTTTTCCTGGTTACATAGTAAATGTTGCTGTAATCCATCTCAGTGGATGATACCTGAATCACACCAGAAGCAGAGGAGGATGCAGAATTTTATTCTGAGGATTTTGTTTAGAAGAGGTCGTTCAGAGTAAATCAAATGGCAAACATTCTTGTTTTCACCTAATAGTTTCTCATTTTGACAGATGAGATAGGGAACCTAACCATTTGACACCATCCTCCCCCAAATGGATTTCTACATGGAAGTAAATTAGAAGAACATTTCCAAAGCCATACAGAACAAAAGTATAAAGAGTTTCCTCACACAGATCCCATTCATATGCTCTTATTTTTATCCGATTAAATATTATTAAATGATTTGATGACTTCATTCTTTTCTTTCATTGTGACAGTAAGACCTCAAGCTAATAAATGTTCACCATATACATTTTCATTTCAATATTTGATATTACATACTTTTCGCACATCAAAAGCTAGAAAAATGGAGGTATGTGACCATGTATAGAATAATTTAATCTATGCCATATAAGTTCTTCTGATGCAGCTAGCTAGGTCAGCTTTGTTTGTAAGCTTGTAATTAGTAAGCTTGCGCAAGCTTGTAATTGGTAAGCTTGCACAAGCTCATAATTGGCAAGCTTCCGCAGTTTCAAATCTAAGCTTGTGCAAACTTATAATGTAATTGGTAAGCTTGTGTAAGCATGTAATTGGCAAGTTTGCGCAAAATCGTAATTGGCAAGCCTGCACAGTTTCAAATCTAAGCTGGCGCAAGCTTATATTGCAAGCTTGCTGCAATCTTAAAAATAAGCTTGCAATTTTGGTTTGGGTTCCCTGCCCAACCCCTCCACTTCAATGTTTAACTTTCACTTTATTAGGCATAAACTGAACACATCATATATATAAATAATGCCCTGTAGATCGCCTAAAATGGCTAAGCATGTGTTTGCCAAGGCTATAAAATCTGTCTCTAATTGCATTGATTACTACATGTGGCTACTTATTTTTCACAGCTTTAAACGGGTATCCCTGGTAGAACTTCGTTAACTACTTCAAACTGGAGGTGAATGTGGTTTTGGTTTCAAAGGTCATAAATCTCTATCTTCTGTTTATCTTGAACCGTTCTAAGGTGGTTGCAATTATGGTCACTTTATTCACTCTGATTATTGTAATAATGCTCACTCATTTGACTTTGAATATACTGATTATTGTAATAATGCTCACTCATTTGACTTTGAATATACTGATTATTGTAATAATGCTCACTCATTTGACTTTGAATATACTGATTATTGTAATAATGCTCACTCATTTGACTTTGAATATACTGATTATTGTAATACTGCTCACTCATTTGACTTTGAATATACTGATTATTGTAATAATGCTCACCCATTTGACTTTGAATATATTACATTTCTGAAGTTTTAAGTCTGTACATGCTAATTATGCAACAACGATAATAATAAGAAAAGCACACTAATAAGCCAATTAAAAAGTGAAAATATCACAACTGAACCACACTGTGTTTCTTAGTTCACACTATGAATTCAAACTTCATTTTCCTACAAACAGCAAAAACAATTTGTATTCAGAAGTTAATGTTTCTTTAGAAACATCAGTGGTAAAAAACAACATCAAAGCTCAACACCTTCATGACTGGCCATTGTCAACAAGCATATGGCAGACTTTTATGTAAAACTCGGCTGGTGCTCATCACAGGTTCATGATTGAGAGCAGACTTCAATACTGTGTAGACGAATTCAGCAGATTAAAAAGTGACCATACCCTCAAATAATCAATCATATTCTAACTCTGTTCATATAAAGCTGAAGACCAGTTTTACATGATAATATGAGAATCTAACATCAAATGTGTTTCTCAGTCCAAATTTCTTTTTCACCAACTAACATCATTTTAGTTTTAAGGTGTGTGGTTTTGCAATATTTTCTTTCAATAGTTGATGTACATTTTGAAACATCGAAGCAGGGTGATCAGGAATGAATTCAAAGGAGAAATGATTGCTATGGTGTAATCTGGTTACAAATTGGAGTCAATTTTGCCAAAATGGGAAAAGTTGACATATTTGTATCTACAGAAAGAGTGACAGAATAAACACTATCAGAAAAGTGATGCCTATACCTTGTGTATGCTTTGTGGATTAGACAAAACTTTTGAATGCAAGTCAAAATTTATCTTGTTGATGCTCTGTACATGAGATGAAAACTCACCTGTGACTGGATGTTAACAGTGGCATACTTCTTAAGCTGCTTGGTCAATGGTTCAAGGTAGGCTAAAGAAAGAAGTAAAACAAAATGAGAACTAAAATATTGTGAATAAACTTTTAAAAGAATAATACAAGTCTGCATGGTGAATACATTTAAATAACGATTAATAACTATAACAAGTAGGCAAAAGTTTTTCATGTTGTTCATAACATACATCAGCAGAAATAAATCTTGAACAATTATTTTGATGCCTTCAAAGACAAAAAAGAACTGTTGTTCATCCAGCTCATTTGACACAAATCAATAAATAGCACCACAGTTACATTGTGAAAATTCTGACCAGCTGGTCACAATTGTTACTGAATCAATGCATGCATAATATACAAACAAATCTCACAACGAAGGCCAGAGTCTGCATTTCAAGTCCATTGATAAAACACTGTTGTAAAATGTCTGACCGTGACCCCATGGTAAAAGCTGAGCAAGCATTGCACAGAAGTAATTGTTTTAGCTTCACTAAAATCCATGCCATGTATGAAGAGAAATCTACCTGAGGAAACAAGGTCAAATAAGAAAAAAAAAGAAAAAAAAAAAAAAAAAAGCTCAAATTTTCAATGACTGATTTTAAAAGTGGTAAGCCAGCATGTGATAGAATAATTTATCTTAGGGTCATAATAATTCATCCAGTTATGAAGAAAATCTATCAGGTTTTTTGGAAATAAACAAGTGAAAATACCTGAACTAAAACCATAATGTTATTTTTCCATGACTGTGACAATGACCCTGACCCTGACCCCAAGGTAAAATACACAACTGAGCAAATTACTAAATAAATGATTTTCAAAACAATTCATACCAAGTATGGTGAATCTATCCAGGAGTTTTCAAAAATAATATAGTGAAAAACCTAAATTGAAACCATAAACTATTCCCCAGCTGCCTCCCTAAAAGTGGCTGTTCTGTCTTGCTTCTCATTAACATTGGCTTCACAATACTTCCCACCCAAAACATACATATTGTTTGACAAAACATATTGTTTGACAAAGCATACATATTGTTTGACAAAACATACATAACCATGGTGTGAAGGGGTGAATTGATACACCTGTGCCGCTTATCAATACGATTCATGCTACTTCCTGCAGATGCAAAAGACTGCTGCGGCCACAGGTATCTGTATTTGTTAGTGAAGATGGAGAACTAATGACAACACCAAGTCCGATAATAATATTTTTTTAAAACTTAAACAAGATGATAAACTTGAGCTGTTTGAAATCTGCCCCATCGCTGATTCTGTGCTAATTTTATTTATTCCATCGGTACCTTCATTCATTGGTTAAATATCTGCAAAACAAGAGAATTCCAAATTTGTTCCCCATGTACAATTTAAGGAGATACTGCCAGAATCCTATCCTAAGGGAGACCTCCCCTTTTGTCAAAGAAATAAGGAGGAGTAGAGGAAAAGGAGGGAGAGGAAGAAACGGTCATAGTTCAATATTTACATAACAATTCAGTATCTGTCGCTTTCATCCTGCTCCACTTTCTTAAGGCTGTTCCTTAAAAGACATCACCTCTAGTTGTATAAGCATTATTCTGTTAATTATTTCTGAGCATACTCTGTTCCTTATCTGCGTACGAATATTGTTCTGAGCTTCCTTCTGAAGAGGCATATACATAGCTAGCTTTGTCAGCTTGAATATTTTGGGAAACTGATCTAACCCTTTATGACCGTTATGTACATATTTCCAGAGCTCACAGATATTATCTTTGGATACATCTGCTCCAAAAATAGGATTTTTCACTAACAAAAACTTTGTTGAATCAGTGGCTTAATGACTACTGTGGCATATTTCTTATCTGTTCCATAATGCTGTATTAGGGTTTTTAGTCCATCAATGTCATAGTCTGCTTGCACAGATAGAGGTATTCAAATAGTATCTTTACTTCTTAATTTCACATTTTTACCCTTATTTATTCAGGCTCAAAATCACTCACTGATATCTCCATTAAAACTTTCCCAGCTCCAGTAATCCGATATACTCCATAACTTTAAAAATTATTGTCATCATCACTACCATCGACCAGTATTTACAGAATTAAATTGTAATGAACCACGTCGGGAATCAGACATTTTGGGGTTTTCTAGGTAGCCCATATTTTAAACATGCATTTGCAAAACTTCCTTCATGGAAGGTTCAAACTAAGCCATAACAATGCTTGTTCCGGGGCACCATGTGGCAATCAAATATTGTTTAGCAACCATTCATGACATGCTTGAAGAGCCCAGATGTGTAAATAGTTGCCTACCCTAAAAACCGATGTCGCAACAAGAACGGTTAAATAAAAATTGTATACTTTGCCGAGCACATTTCATGAGTGGGGCTTTCAACTGATTTGCAGAAGTTCTTGCACATCACTGTTCTCCAAGTTTGCACATTCATACAAATTTTGCACAATTCATGCAATTGCACACCCTGACAGCATCTCTGTTTAAGTACTTTACAAATCGGTTGATGGCTTCTGTACAAAGTTTCTCTGTTGCTTTGCCAATACTTCCTGTCACATGGAGAATAAGATACATTAATTTATGGTTGGTGGTTATTGTTTAACCTGGACTTGAACAAGCAATAATCACCAATGAGAATGCAATGCAACATATTTCATTGTGTGACACACCGGTAGTGTAGCTTTCAAATCGACCAAAGGAGACATGATACAATTCAGTGTAGAAACTTTGCAAAAAAGTGGTTACTAACTGATGAGTAAAGTACTGCAACAAACATGTGGAACATGTTTGGAATATTTAGTATATGCTGAATATGCTGCTGGTTTAAGATAATTAGCATGGAATGGGGGTGGCAGATTACAAAGCATGTCACTTTGTGTTAATTTATAGATAGCATGTGAGTATTTTTAAGTCTTGTTAATTTTTACTAATAAAAATGAAAGCCTATGACTGCAGATTCTGTTTCAGATGAATTCTGATTTTAAAGAACAATGAGGCAAACTAATAATAATTTTTCATGATTGCAGAAGATTAAAATAACTTGCAAATGGTAAGTATCGTTTTGTATCGATTCTGTCTTGTATCAATATGTGTATTGTTACAGAAAAAGTATCAATGCATCAATATATCAATGAATAGTTTCACCCCTAATGGTGTGCATCATGAACGACAATTCACAATTAATTAATTTCCATATTTGTTTTGAGTGATGTAATGCAGAATATTGTCAGCTTAAAAAGTAATGATATTCAGCTGTATCCATATGGAAAGTTTTGTATAAGATGGGCTGTAAGTTTAGGTGATCAAAACAACAGCCAAATTCAAGGGCAGTAGCTCAACAAACTAAGAATACAAAATACAGGGGAAGGTAATAAACTGGGACCCAGATGGCCCAGATTCAATTTATAAACACAAATACTTTCTACTGAAAAGGTTGCTTCCTTGCTTTGGATAATTCATGATCATTAGTACTTTCCCATACTCAGAGCACAAATATCTTAAGAATATAAAATAAATAAAATAAATAATAATAATAAAATAAAATAAAACAAAAGTGGCAATATCACATTGCCATCATCAGCGACTACTGCTGATCACGTGACTTTTGATGGTTATGTAATAAGGAAAGAGACTGGACTTTTGATGGTTATGTAATAAGGAAAGAGACTGGTGTAGCCCCATGTCCTTGTTTAGTTTTCTTCTGTCGTATTTTAATGTTTCCTTCACCTGCCTTTTCCATGTGTTGGCCTCTGACGTGATGATGTTGGTCTGATTAGGAATGACAGAATGTCCCATACTGCTACAATGTTCATACCTGACTGATGACTCTCTACTGATGTATTCCTTAATTCTTATTTCTAACACTCTGTTTCCCTGATGAAACCATTTTAAATCATGTGATCAATGTTAGTCACTGATGAAGGCACTGTGATATTGCCAAAAATTTTGAATTCTTAAGACATTTATGCTCTGAGTATGGGAAATTACTAATGACCACATACTTTCATATTAATTTAGAAATGTTGTCCTGACAAGGTAAACTAAACACAGTGATACTTCACAATAAAACCATTTAGTACACTACTTAAAATACTGAAATGGTAATGGATCCCATTAAATTGCATAGATTCTATTTGATTATTACTAGGAAATTTGTTTCAATTAAAAATGGCTTTTGGATAATGAGAACCGATTATGTTGTTACACATCAATACTTTGAAAACACAGGAACATACCTCAGGATAAGACGGCCTCAATTATAACATTGTAGGAACACACTTCAAGATAAGATGGCCTCTATTATAACAACATTGTAGGAACACACCTCAAGATAAGATGGCCTCTATTATAACATAGCTTCATAGGAACATACCTTAATATAAGTTGGTCTCACTTATAACAAGGGTCATTTTTATCATTCCCATGATCAGCATGATAAAGAGTGAAGGCAAGCAATGAAGGCAAGCAATTTAAAAGTTGGAAAATACTGTGTATCATATCCTATATTTGCATTCATCATGTGGCAAATTCCTTCAATTTGCAAGTAATTCAAGAGAACTTACCTGCCTTCTGCCCAAACAGGACAAAGAATTATTCTCGATTAACATGGCCAAATACAGACCATTTCCAAAATAGCTGGGAATCATGGGAAAATGCCATGCAAGTGATTTGACTTACAGCACTGTGATACCTTATATATTGGAGTGATTATGATTGTCTTTATTGGAGTACATTCCCTTAATATCTTTTTTTCTGATAAAGATCAATTGACCAAAAAAAAAACTGCATTAAAAGTTACCCTTCACAGCAAGCTGTATGTCCCACTGAGCATCTATGATGTCTGGCTGGGGATTGACCAGGGTAAAGGTGATGTCATAGCCAGGATGAGAGCGCACTGTCCTCATCCTCTCTTTGTCAGGCTAAAGACAGATAAATAGTAAAATTACTGACCATACAGCAAAAAACTACCAGTTTAAAACATGATTTGTCTATGTCAAAGGTTTTGGAACCAAAGCAGCACTGAAGGAGGTGGGGAGGGGGTACGAAGAGTGTGTGTTGAGCCATGTTTTCAAAGATAAAAAAAATGAAGTTTGATGGTAGCCCCTTTCAGTTTAATTAATTACCATATTGTCTCTAATTCTATACCTGCTCTCACTGTTTTGTACCTAATTAAAGTCTGTCTCAAAAAGCTCAAGTAGGAACATCCTCCAGATTTGCTAAAAAACTGCTACACAAAATTAAGGCCACTTCCTGCAAGTCAAGTGCTTGATTAAAGCCTTGCCATAAAATGGAACCTTTTGTCCCCAACATTAAAGTGTTCAGCTCACAGAATGATTTGTCTTACTATGATAATGATACATCCAAAATATGAACATGAACTGAAACACATATTTTTATGAAAATATGAAGCTGCCTTCCATACCTTGGGGGATTGGAGATGGGGCTTTCTGAGTGATAAGGGGATGTAACTCATTCCACCTCTTATCTATTCTCCTAAGGTATTATGGATAGGATTAGGCACCAATCCTTCTAAGGGGAGATCACTCTTGTCTGACTCCCACTTACGTAAGCAGACAACTTTTAGACCTGTTTTTTAATGGCTAAAATAAAGCTTGTGAGGGCTGGATTTTAGAGGTAATAGTCTGATTCCTCGGTGTTATTAGGTAATGTATCTGAAGACAAAAATGATTAATAAAAAACAATGATATAACAATGCTTGTGTTTAATGGTTTCCACATTTAAAGTAAGAATATGCACAGAAACACCTATGAAATGGACACATCCTCATATGGGCAACATGGTGCTCTACAGTTTCATATTTTGCATAGGGTTAGAATTTTAAGGAAAAAGAATTTCCCGGGTTTCCACACTGGTTATACTGGGTATTTAAAAAAAAAAGTATATTGTATCTTAGGTATTGTTCAAAGAACCTTTAATTCCCTTTATTTTGGTGTATGATTGATGGGTGTAATATGGGTTATAGAGTACACAGCTTGGCCTTACTCCAGATGTGCACCTTTCAAAAAAGTGCTAGCTCCACTTGGTCATTTTCACATTCTGAACTTCAGAGGTAAATTGTCAAAAAAAGAGCTGATAACTTTTTTTTACATTTTATGTATTTGCTAATTCATTCATACCAGAAGATGGTATTGTCTAGTCTGGCAAAATTCATTTTCCCTAATATAATAGCTGCGAAGGATAGTGTACTTTAGACAAATTCAGGCTGATTTTTGGAGCACAAGGGAGCAGTCAATTTAGTTAGCAGTGTGCTAAGATCATTTACAATTTCCAAAAGTACAATATCCAAAGAAATGTCAGCCACATTACATTAAAGTAGCATAGAGGTATGCCAACATTCTCTCCACTGTGCATGCTTTAAATGCAAACAACTTCACCTTACATACGTCACTCTCTCAAAAGTACATAATAACTGGTTAGCGCCACCATAAAGAGCACATAGGTATTATTATTGCATGATTTAATTTTGATTGTAGGGCTGAAATATTTAAGTTGCAAGCATCAAAACAGTCCTTTTGAATAATTCTCCTGTATTTCACCCCATAGAACAGTATTTATTAGTGTCAGAGTCTCAAACAAGTACAGCCCCCCCCACCTTATGATAAAATGTGAGTTATTTTAAAAATGTGCAATACATTTTGTCAGCATAGCAACCAGTGTTATGCTGAAAGATAGGAACATGAAACTAGCCATAATTATTCCTGAGATGTCAACAATAAATTTTACAGTTTGAAAGGGATGGAACAGATGAGGTTCATAAAGGTCAAAGGTCAAAGGGTAAAATATTTGCTTATTGTTTAATATGGAAGAAAGCAAACTTGCTTTGTCATCATTTATTTTTTAATTTCATTGCAAAGAAATGAAAAGAGACACTTTCACTATATATTTCTTTTACTTAATGCAACAGTTTTAAATTTAAGTTGACTTTATTCTTATTCTCAAAGACTTCTAATTTCCCCATAATTAAGGTCACTACTCACACAAACATGCCTCATGGCAAATTATGTAAGCATGAACAAACTAAGCATAATTTGCTTATTTTCATGCATAAAATCAATGTTAATGTACCATTTTATTCAGAACATCATACATAATGACATGAAAATAAGAAAAATAATTGCATAACTTTTTATATTTGTTTTAAGGTGGCGCTCTATAGTTTCATATTTTGCATAGGGTTAGAATTTTAAGGAAAAAGAATTTCCCTGGGTTTCCTCACTGGTTATACTGGGTATTTAAAAAAGACCTTGTATATCTTAGGTATTGTTCAAAGAACCTTTAATTCCCTTTATTTTGGTGTATGATTGATGGGTGTAATATGGGACATAGAGTATACAGCTTGGCCTTACTCCAGATGTGCACCTTTCAAAAAAGAGCTAGCTCCACTTGGTCATTTTCACTTCCTGAACTTCAGAGGTAAATTATCTAAAAAAGAGCTGATAACTTTTTTGACATTTTATATATTTGATAATTCAATCATTGCACTTTCAGAAGATGGTATTGTCTAGTCTGGCAAAATTCATTTTCCCTAATATAATAGCTGCTAAGGATAGTGTACTTTAGACAAATTCAGGCTGATTTTTGGAGCACAAGGGAGCAGTCATTTTAGTTAGCAGTGTGCTAAGATCATTTACAATTTCCAAAGCACAATATCCAAAGAAATGTCAGCCACATTACATCAAAGTAGCATAGAGGTATGCCAACATTCTCTCCACTGTGCATGCTTTAAATGCAAACAACTTCACCTTACATATGTCACTCTCTCAAAAGTACATAATAACTGGTGAACGCCACCTTAATGGTTTCCACATTTAAAGTAAGAACATGCACAGAAACACCTATGAAATGGACACATCCTCATATGGGCAACATTAATTAACCATTTTCAAATCATAACTTTCATTTTAAAGTCCACAGTTTGATAAAATTTTATGGTCTTTTGATTGTCCTTTATACATATATTTCACTATAAATGTATGCACATATGAAACTAATCAGGATCTAACATCACCCTACACAATTTGCTTTGTTGGCACTAGTGATCTTCAAAATTGTCAATCAAAATGTTCAGATGGTGAATCTTTTCAATGAGAAGCTAATTTTTCAGTATTATGTTTCTCTGAGAATACCTACACAATGACATTAACATCAGGGACATAAGCCTGCAACCTCCTGAATCCAGTCCTACTAAGAAGACAAAAATTTGATTTTTCTATCTTGTATAGACAAAGGACAATAACTCCTGCCCATTACCTCCCCTTGCCACTGCTAGGTGTCACTAGCTTTTAAGCTGTGATATACAGTTGATGATGCTCACATGGTAGGGTGGTTGGGAAGGTGTTTATATAGTGTGATCAGGTAAACATTCTCAGCAGAATATATTACTTACTTAAAAATTTGCTTTCTCCTTCAAATATGTTTCCCGACCACATTTAAATTAGGAGCATAGGTAATAGGTGGAGGGATTGCTGAGCATCCGACCTATACCTCAAGACTGGATTCCCTCTTTTCGTAATTTGATAAGCAACATGTGCTAGAGTCATGTGATCTGTGACCCTTTTATCCAGTTATGAAGATGATTTTTGAAATATTCTTGCTAACAAAATTTCCCTGGCGAATCCAATAAAGCTAATAGGCTGTTTTGACTTTTGACTTGGTCTGGTGGTCATGTGGGGTGCTGCCATTGGTCCCACCTGATTCAAGGTATGTCTCAAAAAACTAAATCTCTTAAATAAAAACTGGAAAAGGTAGATTATGCATGCCAACCAACAACTTTTATTATGTCTCAGATTGAAACATTTTCAGATGCAAGACTCACTCAGGTTGCTTTAATTTCATGAGCTGAAATCATCAATACGTGACTATGATCTTAGGAGACCTCCAAGTACACCCACTTTACCATGAAGCTTGAGGGGTGATGTGGTGCTTTAAGCTTTCACTGGAAGAAAGAGTTGTATGCATGCACCATGACTTGCCTCTGAGCTCTTCAAGTAGTGCTTGAGGGCACAAACAGGGTCTTGCATGGCCGCTGCTCTCGACATGTTTATGGACAAGAGGGAGCACATAACAACTCTGTGATTGCTGAAAGATGGTAGCCTAATTTTGGATACAAAGCCTGGTTGCATCAGGATGACCACCAAACCAACTGATCTGAACTGAAGATAGTTCATTTCTCTGGAATGGGTGTGTAACTTGCTTACCCTGCATGTTAAAGCTAAGGCTATCAGGAAACGTGTTTAATAGAATAGAAGTTTCAGCAAAGTACAGGTTAAAGGTTCGGATTCATCTGAATTGAGCCATGTTATAACCCAGAACAGATTTCATTCTGGAAACAGGGTGAAGGATATTGGTCGAATCAGGTCAAAATTGGCTAAAAGGTCTGAGAGATCTTTATCATGACCGATATTGTGTTTGCAGGATGCCAGAATGTGTCCATTATCATGGAGTTGTAGCCTAATTGGTATCAACTGTTTCTCCTCATAGAGCCAGAGAAAAAAGTTAGACAGTTGAAGAATTGAGGTCCGTAAAAACATGCCACTTTCCTTCACAAGCCTTCAAGCTCACAAGATTCTCTCCAAGGTTTTTATTGTTTCTCTCATTAGGCTGCCCAGACAAGAGCCAGGCATGTTGTATAAAAGTGCCCTTCGTCCTGTCTGGCAGTACATCAGTTAACAATAGAGAGGAGGAGAGAAAGGGTTAGATCTCCCATTGGTTCAGACAAAATAGATTAATCCAGTGAGACTGGCATTGCAGGAATTAGGCACCCACTTGTAGGCTGTCTGTGAGCAGTGGGATTTGTAGGTCGGTGTCAACACTTTGGAGGCTTGAGGTAGAAAAACTTGGTTTCTTGCCTCCCCTATAAAATTGCACCCTAAACTGGTTAGGTTGTTGCCTCCTGGCATTATGATCTGAATTGAATGTGTGAAAGAAAAGATCCCTGGTTCCAGAAATGCCTATCATCCCTCCACTGTAGCAGGGGCTGACTGGTCCTAAAAGGCAGTGCAGTTCCTTCTGAATGTCTTAAAAGAGTAATGGTGAGCCAAACAGGGCCATCCATTTTGCTGACTGAGCAACGTGGATGTCCAACATGTGTCATGTTGTATCAGGCTGAGATAAGCAATTGGCGAATTCACCATGGAATGGTGAGCTGTCCTGTTAATGATCCAAGCAATCTAGGCCATTGCCTGCTGCAAGTCGGAAAAACGCCAATGAAGCCAAGTCTAGCATCAAAGATGTGGCAACAACATTTGGAACCAGCTTCAAAGTGACGTGGAGCACCTTCTGTATCTGTTTACCCAGAGCTGGGAGGTCAGGATGGAAGGCATCAGAGTGGGTTTTGTACCAAAGAGATGAGAATGTCACTGGTACTTGGATTTAATAAAAGAAAGCCTTTGCATTCCATGGATCTCTGACTCTTCCCGACAGATAATCATTAATCTCTATAATTTCTGGCAACTGGTGAAGCAACCAGAGATCTTCTTATGCTTTGACCTTATAGTCAAGCATGGAGGTAGGAAGTGGAAGGCATTATAAAACTGACAGCACCCTGTATACTTCTCTGAAGCTGAACTCAGTCCACTACTTCATGGCTGGATGTGAGTAAGGCTGTTGTGCAGGAGTATCTTCACACTCACTGTGAATAAAGTCCTGTTCCAGTTTGGTTGCATACCCGGATAAACCATACTTAGTGGGCCATCAATTCTATATAGGCCATGGTCTCTCCCATGTCAATAAGCCATGAATGTAACCCATGGTACGCTGGACAAATGTTTCGCACCAGAGCTGGCTGATTCACCAGGGGTATGGTTGACTTGGCTGCAGGCCACTGAGGACATGGCTTCGTGGATACATTTTGGCTGCAGCCTACTGGCTGCAGGCCATTGAGGGCATGGCTTGATGGACAGATTTTGGCTGCAGGTTACTAACATGCCACTGAGGGCATGGCTTGATGGAAAGATTTTGGCTGCAGGCTACTGGCATACCACTGAGGGCATGGATTGATGGACAAATTTTGGCTGCAGGCTACTGGCATACCACTGAGGGCATGGCTTGATGGAAAGATTTTGGCTATTGGCTGCAGGCCACTGAGGGCATGGCTTGGACAAATTTTGGCTGCTGGCTACTGGCTGCACTGAGGGCATGGCTTGATGGAAAGATTTTGGCTGCAGGCTATTGGCATACCACTGAGGGCATGGCTTGATGGACAGATTTTGGCTGTAGGCTATTGGCATACCACTGAGGGCATGGCTTGATGGAAAGATATTGGCTGCAGGCCACTGACGGCATGGCTTGATGGACAGAATTTGGCTGCAGGCTACTGGCATGTCACTGAGAGCATGGCTTGATGGACAGATTTTGGCTACTGGCTGCAGGCCACTGAGGGCATGGCTTGGAGAGATTTTGGCTTTTGGCTACTGGCTGCATTGAGGGCATGGCTTGATGGACAGATTTTGGCTGCAGGCTACTGGCATACCACTGAGGGCATGGCATGATGGACAGATTTTGGTTGCAGGCTACTGGCATACCACTGAGGGCATGGTTTGATGGACAGATTTTGGCTGTAGGCCACTGAGGGCATGGCTTGATGGACAGATTTTGACTACTGGCTGCAGGCCACTGAGGGCATGGCTTGGACAAATTTTGGCTGCAGGCTACTGGCATGCCACTGAGGGCATGGATTGATGGACAGATTTTGGATGCAGGCTACTGGCATACCACTGAGGGCATAGCTTAATAGACAGATTTTGGCTGTAGGCTATTGGCATACCACTGAGGGCATGGCTTGATGGAAAGATTTTGGCTACAGGCTACTGGCTGCAGGCCACTGAGGGGAAGGCTTGATGGACAGATTTTGGCTGCAGGCTACTGGCATACCACTGAGGGCATGGCATGATGGACAGATTTTGGTTGCAGGCTACTGGCATACCACTGAGGGCATGGTTTGATGGACAGATTTTGGCTGTAGGCCACGGCTTGATGGACAGATTTTGGCTACTGGCTGCAGGCCACTGAGGGCATGGCTTGGACAAATTTTGGCTGCAGGCTACTGGCATGCCACTGAGGGCATGGATTGATGGACAGATTTTGGATGCAGGCTACTGGCATACCACTGAGGGCATAGCTTAATAGACAGATTTTGGCTGTAGGCTATTGGCATACCACTGAGGGCATGGTTTGATGGAAAGATTTTGGCTACAGGCTACTGGCTGCAGGCCACTGAGGGCATGGCTTGATGGAGAGAATTTGGCTGCAGGCTACTGGCATGCCGCTGAGGGAATGGCTTGATGGACAGATTTTGGCTACTGGATGCAGGCCACTGAGGGCATGGCTTGGACAGATTTTGGCTGCTGGCTACTGGCTGCACTAAGGGCATGGCTTGATGGACAGATTTTGGCTGCAGGCGACTGGCATGCCACTGAGGACATGGCTTGATGCACAGATTTTTCACCAAAATCCTCTATATATAGTGCTCAAAAAATCTGATAGCCAGGCACCCCAGACCCCTCTAATTTTAGATTGGGCCACTCCTTTATTCTATGTGAAGTGCCCAATTTGCCTGAGAACACAATTGCACTGATGAAATGTGGAATTTTATTGTCAGGTTGTTAAAGGACTAGTTAATTATTAATATTCAACCTCGTGCATGTCTCTTACCCTAATGAAGATAGTGTACTTACTTTCTATCAAAAGTGGTAAAATTTGTGTACAAAGTGAAACATGTGGCCTTTGAAACAGATTGCTTGGATTACCAATAATTAGTGAACAAATGACCTTAACATAACATGTGATTCTACTGGTGGTAAAACATAATTGCTGTTTTTAAGGCTGTCTATTGCACATCTTGTTTAATAGTTAAAATTTACCATTTCTGAAAATTAACAGATAAAGAAAAAAAATGGTATTTTACGCGTTCTATCCACGCATTGGATAAATCAGCCAGAACCAGTCTAATGGGGACAGGAACTGTTCCATCAGTTCTTGCAACTGATGCAATGATTCATGGCTGATTAATCGGATTAAGGCTACCATGTGTACACATCAAGCTGTTAACTGATTACTTCCTTGTTTTAATACAGATTTTGGGGAGTAAACTAATTAATTATTAATTAATTATGCTGCTTATTACTTCTTACGTGAAAAATCTCATCCACTTGTTGTGAATACATCCTCTCACAGAGTGGAGAATTGTCAATAAGACATAGGAGCACTTTCACATCTGCAACACCTGCCTACAAATAATCTTTTTCATAGATGACAGTACGCCTGGGCATCAGAGCAGGGTTGCAGAAGATCATTTGGTAACAGCAATGAGTAAGTACTGCATAATTAAAATTAGTTTTACCCTACAAAAACTAAATTTAACAGCAGCAATATGTTACCCATCACTACTACATAGCTGAATTTTTCAGTTAAGTGAGTAGGTTAATGTTTTTAAAACTGAGCAAAATATACAGTACTCATCTACAGAGAGATCCAATTTACAAATTGTTGGTGTTTCTCTGGGCCATAAGGTGAGCTTTAACTATGGGCCCCAGAGAGAGAGAGAGAGTGTGTGTGTGTGTGTGATATGGATTTTTAACAAAGCTTTAACAATTTTTCAGTCATATTGCCACAACGTCTGCAGTGTGACAGCTTATAGTGATGTCAACCACTGGGGCATCATGCTGCAGACATGTAGCCTGATGTCCCACTCACATTATCCTGACACTAGGCTGACCAGTCCTAACACTAACCTCTTAATGCTGAGCGCCAAGAGAGGCAGCTGCAAGTACCATTTTTACAAGCCTTTGGTATGACTCGGCCGGGGTTCAAACCCGCGACCTCCCGCATCCGAGGCGGACCTTCTAACCACTAGGCCACGGGAACGGTTGGGCCCCAGAGAAAAAGTTCCTGCAGCAATTGTGCTAATGAACAGAGATAGAAGGGGGGAATGTAGTTTGGGATCACGAAATACTGTCTTCATGACTTCCCCCAAGAAAGAGTTATGGAGAGAAGTCCATGAGGTAGTGACAGTTCAAACCTCATGGGCTTCATTAAGATAGAAACACAGTACCCTACCTAGCCATAAAAGCCTACCTTGATCATCACCAACACAAAATTGACTGAGACTGGGAGTCTCTACAAGGTTATGAAGCTGCCAAAGGGATCAAAACCAACTGCCAAGCCTTGGGAGAATTTAATTGTGTTGGAAATTTTGGCTCTATTGCCTTTGATACAGAACATCTCTTCTTATACAGGAATAAAAGAAAGTCAGCAATATAATATACTGAGGGGCAGCTAAGAACAACATGTTTCCTAATGCACCAATGATCAATGATTCTCCACCTGGCATCATAAACCTTGGCAACACAGCCCAAAAGCTTGTCCTGGCAAAGAGATCATGTGAAGGTAGAAACCAATGATACAGATGACTTAATAAAAGTAATGAAGCATCAAGGTATAATATAATTTACACTACTACTTGTTGGAAGGCTCAATGGTGGCCTGTACAGGTAAAATCATTTAGGCTTGGTGCCCTGACACTAAGAATGCCTGGTACAGAAAACCAACCTATATGTAACTGGTTATAGTGGAATTATGCATATCTTAAGGGTTTGACTTTTCTACAGGTACTAGAGACTTGCATGCACATGAAATATAATTATAGCATGAACTTACTGTGAGCCACACAGGCTACCCATGCAGATTCATAAATATTATTAGATGAGCGAAGACAACAAAGCGTTAGAAAATTGTAAAGGCAGAACTTTGTAAACATAGCAAGAGAGAAAAGTTGGAAATATAGATGGAGTATACTTTTCTTAGATGTGAAAAACTCCTCCAACTTGTTATATCTTCTTGTGGTGAGAGAGTGCTTCCTAGCAGGAGCGAAAGTAGTAACTGGGAAATTAATGTAATTTGCCACAATCCCTGTACCAAGCGGAGATCACTCTGCCTGATTACCGCTGAGATGAGCAGATAAATTTTAACTTTTTTATAGCTAAAAGTGTTATCTTGAAGGGCTAGATTTGTGATGTATTAGTAGTTCTCCTAAGGTTTTATGATTGAGTAACATCTTTAAAGAAGAAATAAAGATACAATTTTGGCCTGAATTCAATAATGGCAATGCGATGAACCTGATGGCACATCTATTCAAAGGTGGTAGATTGCAAAACCTCAACATCTGGTTCCCCCACTTTGATTGAGGTAATAGCAAACATCTCACTCTGGAGACTCAGCAATGTTCCCCACATGGCTTGCAATTGATGCTGACTTACACTTAAGATGTCAGTATTGTCTTTGTGAGATCTGCTGGTCTTTCCCTTTGGCTGCTTTCTGGAATACAGTCCAGACTTCTTCAAAACACACAGCACACATGCTGCAAGGAAGAGATGAGGTACATTTTGTGCACACTAAACAGGACTTGTGCCTATCTTCCCTTGCCTTACATTTCTTACATTTACTGCACTTGGTCGACAAATTTCAACTGAAACAACTCAAGAAGAAATGAAAAAAAGCATAAATCAACAACTTAGCGTGTTGAGAAGTCACTAACATAAAATTTGTTTCTAATGTAAGTCAACAATAGGCAGTGTGTGCTAAAACGTGAGTAACAACAAGTGTTCAATAACAGCATGATACATAAACGATCCAAATAGATAAGTCCATGAACGAGACAAATTCACTCAAAAAAATTTGAAAATTGTAAAAATAATGTATACCACATATAGACAAATCATTATTACACAAAATAAGTCCAAATTTTAGGATGGCTAACTGATACTGGTGTGGATTTATGGCAGGTATCATGTTCAATGTTGAAGCAAAGTTTAAAACTTGTGACAGCTGGCAGTGGCCAGGGGAGGTAATGGGCAAGAGTTATTGCTCTTTATTTATGTGAGCTAGAAAAGCTGAATTTTCATCTTTTTAGTAGGGCAGGATTCAGGAGGTAGCAGACTTATATTCCTTTCGTTAATGTGCTCAGAGAATGTATTTGAATGAGAACAACAAATCTGCCAATTCAATATTTGGAGAATTTTGCTGCCATATGTAAATGTTTGCCTTGAAGACAGACATCCACTAATGTACAGTATATACCTTGCTTACAAGTCCAGTCCAACTGCAAACTGCACAGACCCAGATTTATCATCACATAATGCTCTGGAAGATCTGAGTCAATGCAGTTAGTTAATCAGTAGAACACAGATCCTGATTCCCAGGCACATTATGTAGTTTGTTAGGAGTAATCAGTAGAACACAGATCCCAATCCCCAGGCACATTATGCAGTTTGTTATGAGTAATCAGTAGAACATAGATCCCGATCCCCAGTAACATTATGCAGTTTCTTAGGACTAATCAGTAGAACACAGATCCCAATTCCCTGGCACATTATGCAGTTTGTTAGGAGTAATCAGTAGAACATAGATCCCAATTCCCTGGCACATTATGCAGTTTGTTAGGAGTAATCAGTAGAACACAGATCCCAATTCCCTGGCACATTATGCAGTTTGTTAGGAGTAATCAGTAGAACATAGATCCTGATCCCAAGGAACATTATGCAATTTGTTAGGAGTAATCAGTAAAACATAGATCCCAATTCCCTGGCACATTATGCAGTTGGACATAACTATATACAGTATTTTATAGTTTATACAAATGATGTGACTAAATTCCTTAATTAAGAAACATAGAAAAATACTTAATGTATTATCAAATGAAACTTGTGCAAGTTTTTGAAATAAAATATATGTATGTAACAGGAGATCCTAAACTAACTGTATTTCCAGATATGTACGGCAAATCAGAAGATTTGACCAGCAGCTGCATCTCAAATATCATATATAATTGTCATCGATTTGTTTATCCATTAAGTGTCAAATAAAACCCATAACAAAGTAAAATTTAAACATCACAGAGTCTAGTTTACAGATAGTTTCTTCATCAGACAATAAACGTGTTGCCAACATAGTTTATGCACTGTTTGTCACAGAATCAGTAGACATCACTGATGAAGCTTGTTTAGTCATTGTGTTTTCCCAAAAGGTGTATGAAAACTTATCTCCTGGACTTATCAATTAACTAAACAACTGTCCCTGTGTGCGTAATATACTAGAAATTATATCAGGCTCTCACACCACATGATTTTTTAACTATATTGTGTCACAGTGTCAGCACATCACACCTCAAGAACAATATATGTGAAGCCAAGGTCCAAAATTAGGAAACAAGGAGGCAAACATTCCTATCATCCTCCAAAATGTATATGGGGAAAATGATTGAATAAATCTTTCATCATGTGACTTTACCAGAAAATGCGTGCCAATTAGTTGTTACATATTTTTGAGGTAATAAGTCTGCTCACTGTCAATTAATAAGTAATGTTTAAAAAACAGTGGAGTGGAATAATACTTGTTGCATGAAATTTTATAGTGTAGTGTCTGGAAAGAAAAAATGATTTTCAAAAATAATAAACCTGAGATGAAATATCACAGAAGAATAATGCTAACGTGAAACAGCAGCAATCTGGAACCAAAAATGAACAATTTTCTGATCCATTTAATAATTATAAATATCCTTTATTTCTTTTCTGTCAAAAGTTGTTATATCTCCTTTGAATGATTTTATTTTAAATTTCAAAAATATATGGTGCCATGTAAATTTTCAGGAAAATAATGTCCAGCAAAAACCATTACCATTTCAGGATCCTTGGTATGTGAAGTTGTTAAACTGCTGTCAAATGTACACAAAAAAGCATAATGCTAAATCAAAAAACTCCATTCTCTCAAAAAATCCAAACTTTTCTCAGGCAGTACATAATCATAAAGCTTCTTCACTCAGTTCACATAAAAAAAACTAGGTCTCCATAGGAAAGAAAAATTTCTGAGAAAGAGAAGAACTATGACCAAAAGTTCTAGTTAATAATGGGCAATCATTAAAGGTGAATAGAAAACAGACCTGGAATGGAAAATTCCATGGTGCAGTCCTTATCTGGTAAACTAGATAATCAAATATAAGTATTTTTTCAGAGTCAAATTTGGCCACAACTTCTAAAGCCAGCATAGTATTTGTCACAATTAAATAGAAAAAATTCTATACTTTTTGATCCCGTGATCCCTTGGCAGCCTCGTAAGCTTTCAGCACTGACCCCTCTCTCACCACAACTTCCTTCAGGGTCTGAGCTATCTGCCCAGCAAACTGCTTTATATCTGAAATATAATAAGAAATATCTGCAACTGCAAAATAAATAATATGTAAAACATATTCCTTTGTTAGCTGACCATAACAAATTAGGATATTAACTCCAAACTCTTCTTGCCAAAGCTTAAACCAGAGTGCAACCAATAATTACATAGCTGCTCACCAGTCTCCATAAGCCACTGTAAACCTTATCATAAAGAAAATAAAATTTCAACCAAAGTGATCTTGGCCCCTTCTAATTAAATATTTTTCTGGCAACCATTTATCTTTACAGCTGAACTTTCAATCAACTGAAATTTGATATCTGAACTACCAATGGTCACTTTATAGCCAATTAACTACCTACCCACCAACCTACTTATCTACCATGACAAGGCACCAAAGACATGAAAGAATAAAAAAGAACATTCTTTTCTACCATCTCAATGCAGAGGCAACAAGTTGATAACACAAATTAATGTTGTTTCTGTATGAAATTTTTAAAAATCATTGTTCTTACAAACTCCTCAAACCACTCTGGTGGCTTATTGGTTAGAGTGCCTGCCTCGGATGCAGGTTCAAACCCTGGTAGAGTCATACCAAAGACTTATTAAAAAATGGTACAATCAGTTGCCTTGCTTGGCTCTCAGCATTAAGAGGTTAGTGTTAGGACTGGTCAGAATGGTGTCAGGATAATGTGACTGGGTGGGACATCATGCTACATGTCTGCAGCATGATGTCCCAGTGCTAGACATCACTTTAAACTGCTAGCGATACGACTGAAAAATTGTAAATCTACATTAAAAATCCAAATCTCTCTCTCTCTCTCACACACACACACACACACCTTGAAAAGCTGTATCAAGCCAGATTTCAGTGGGTAGAAGTCATAGGGTGGAGTAACCTTGAAGTGGCAGCCAGCAGTTCATGCATCAATAATTACCTTGATTAACCACTTCTGGCAGGGTCTCACATGCAAAGCATGTAAATAAGCCTAGTCGCATTATTTTATATGCATTCATAAACCAAGTGCAGCAACTTAACTTAAGCCAGTACAATGTGAAATATAGGTCACAGTGACCTCTTTTGGTATGGGTCTTTTACTACAACAAATGTATAAAATCAACCAGTTTAATGATCACACCATAAACAGTAAAAACTGAACCAAATTTAGTGATACGTGAAATATGGATCACAGTGACCTACTTTTAAGCTAAAGGTGTATCCACAGGGTATACCTATACTCTTATCTACAGGGTATACCAAAATTTATTTCACAGGGTTGAATCAAAACTTCATTTCTGTATCAATGGCACCACACTGTCAATGATGGCCCACTCAAACATGCAAAATGCATCCACAAAGCATGGTGTCAAAATAATCATTTGCACACCTCCATGCTTGTCCTATTGCTGGTTGTGAATTCAGCTTTTTACCAGTTTTGTGCATTACTTATGTGTTTCACTTATAGAAAATGTTGGTTTAGGAAGACTGGTTACACTGTCTTATGTGTGTTCACTTACAGAAAACATTGGTTTAGGAAGACTGGTTACATTGTCTTATGTGTGTTTCACTTACAGAAAATGTTGGTTTAGGAAGACTGGTTACAATGTCTTATGTGTGTATCACTTATAGAAAATGTTGGTTTTTATTAAGACTGGTTACACTGTCTTATGTGTGTTTCACTTATAGAAAATGTTGGTTTAGGAAGACTGGTTACACTGCTTTATGCCAATAATCTCAATTTAACACATGAATTGATCATAATCATTTGGACCACATAAAACATTTTTTACATGAGATGATTTGAAAACATACTGATGACTTTTTGAAAGAAAATTGCCCCAATTAATAAATCAAATTAACCTATGGAAATTGTTTTAAGATGATTCCCTCTCTTCATTCAGTCCATCATCAGAACCAAATAAAATTAACTTTTGGAAAGATATCAAAGTTGTAATAAAGTCAGTTGCATAAACATCATAGTTTGCTATGACCATGTTAAAAATGTTGTCTAAGTCAAATTTGTACCGGTGTCACTCGAGGAAAAAAAAGACAGAGCAATGAAAATTATCATACTATACTACAAACAGATAAACATGAAGATATTCCCATTTGCATATCATTATAATGTGAGTAAAATGATTCATATTTCTAATTAAAACACAATGTCCATGTAAAAAGAGCACATCAGCCATGAGTAACGACTACAGTAAATGACAGGAACAAGAGTAAAGCACAATGAGTGAAGTTAATTCCATGTAAGATTCGTCAAAACACTTTTCCACACTAGGCCAGACTATCTTTCACAGGTAGTCCATCATAAACATAATTTGCTGTGAATTAATTGGTAAATAGTCCCTTTAATTTAGTGTATGAAGAGTACATATATCACACAAGGACTTAACAGAAATGAAGAAATATTTTCCAATGTTCATTTATTTACACTTAATATTATAAACTGCATAGTGAAATTGCATAAAAGATGAAAAATAAACATTTTAAGTTTAAAACACTGAAATCACATAAACAAATACAGGTGGACCAAACTTGGATCTGTCCCCACTAGAAGATATCAAGGGGCCACTGGCCCATACCTCTGAATCTTATCTTGAACCCTGTATCCAGAAGAAGAACAACCGTAATTTCTCCTTTATGTGTAGTCTTCAGTTTTCAATGAGAATAACGCTAACAACTGTCTTATATTTTGCAAAGTGTTGAAAATTATAGGGAATCATGATAGGGCCAGGTAAATCATAAAGGTGATCTAATTTTAACCTTTAATTAAATATAAGGTACTGAATATAGTAGTCATACCACACCTGACTTTCACATATCATTCTATGAAATCTTGTCATTTTACAATGTTTGATGGTACAACATATGTATGGAACTAGACATGATCCCTGCATCAAACAACTGTGGAATTAGCTATATTATTGACTGGAAATTAACCTGCAAATGGTTTCCATGGATAACTAGAAATGTGATCACATGACATAGCGAGCCATGCCAATCTGAAGCAATGAAGAAAACTTAATTCACCATAAAAGGGCAAAGTTTTCTAAGTCAAAGATCGGTTATTAAGTTTGTCAGCAAATGCTAAAACCTGAACAGTTTTTCTTTATATAAAAACCATATTAAAGCTGTTTTCAATACAAGAATTCATTCAAAAGTTGTTCAGTTAAAGCATAATTAAAGACATTGTTAATCCTTTGGCCTCCTCCATAGAAAATGGCAGAGGGAATAAAGATAGCAAAATATTTACCATTTTCTGTTTTAGTAAAGAATATGTTCCTGTTGAGTCCAATTTCTGGAGCATTTACTTTTAACTGGCTTGTCTGCGGCAGGAGAATAACATAGTATTGATTGTGATCCTGCTGATAAACTTCCTTCAACTTTGCATCCAGATCTGAAATATTTAAAGAAAGAAAATATCGTGAAAATGACAATTTATGGTCTTTATCACCATCATCATCTGAAATTTAAGAGCAAAAAAAACAAAGGATTCGCAGTTATATTGTATGAAGAATGAGATGTATATGGCTGATGGGTAAAAAGAATAGCATCTATACTTGCTTTCAAGTCAACTCCAACTGAAAGAATAGCATCCATACTTGCTTTCAAATTAACTCCAACTGAAAGAATAGCATCCATACTTGCCTTCAAGTCAACTCCAACTGAAAGAATAGCATCTATACTTGCTTTCAAGTCAAATCCAACTGAAAATCACACACAACTTGATCTACACATTATGCAACAGCAGATCAGCATCTATGTTATATGCAGCTGGACAAAACTTATAAGCGAGTATAGATGGTACATGCAACAGATCACCAAATATGAAAAACACTTTAATCTGAACAAGAATTCCAGCATCCAATGACTTTCCATTTCAAAGCAATAACAAAAGTTTCAAGATGGCTACAGTGGTGGTCAAATTTGATGTCAGATCGGCCCCATTTTCATTTAGGTCTAACTAAATATTAAAAGTCTTGGTGAAAACTACATGTCAATATCATCCATCATCCATCTAGGAATAGCAATAACAAGATTTTAAAGATGACTACCAAGGTGTCCATACTGGAGGTCAGACTGGCACCAATTTCATTTAGGATCATAGGAAGTCTTTTGGTGAAAACCCATTGTCAATATGACCAGGAGAATTAGAGATAAGATTTTCAAGATGGTCACCATGGCTGCCATAATGAAGTCAGGCACTTTTTCATTTTAAGACCAACTAGACATCATAAGAAGTCTTCTTGTGAAAACCCCATGTCAAAATAACTCTGTTCAGGAGGATTTTCAAGATTACCTGCCATGGCAGTCACATTGGCACCATTTCATTTACCTGCCATAGCAGTCACATTGGCACCATTTCATTTAGAACAAAACATCATAAAAAGTTTTTCAGTGAAATCCCCATGTTTAAATGACCACTGATTCAGGAGTATTGATAATTGTGTAAAGTTTCATGGCAATCCTCCAAGCTATTTCGGAGAAGTAGCGATAACAAACTCGAGCTGATGAACAGACTATAGGCAACAGGCTACCACATATTAAGCTCTTCTGGTCTGTAGCCAGTAATGCTAACAAGAGGCCCTTGAGGAGACTGATACTCGACTGTCAAAAAAAGAAATTTTTTCCCAAGAATTATAAACCAAACCATTTGTTCCTGCTGAGTGCTGAAATCATCTCTGATATTCTTGAGCAATAAGACTGTCAAATTTGCCACTGTGGCAGCCATACTGGATGCAAGATGGGCACCATTTTTACTTAGATAAACCTTACACCATTATTAAACTTTTAGTGAAAATACCATGTTGATATGACCATCCATTCATTAGGGACAAGATTTTCAATATGTTCATTGTGGCAGCCATATATGAGGTCATATCAGCATCATTTTCTTTCAAGACCAACTAGATATCATTATTAGTCTTAAGGTAGTGTTGATGAGACTTTCCTTTTTGGAAGAGTAGCAATAATAAGATTTTCAAATTGGTTCCCATGGTGGCCATACTGGATGTCAGATCAGAACCATTTTCATTTAGTTCCAATTATGACATCATAAGAAGTCTTCTGGTGAAAACCAATACTAACGTGACTTTCCATCTACGAGTAGCTAAGTTTTCAATGTGGCTACTGTGATGGTCATAGTGGACATCAAGTTTTCTTCAAGACTAACTAGACACTGTTAAGACTCTATGGTCTTAAACTAAGTAACAGAAAAGAACAATACAAACAAGTTTTGTAGAATCCAACAAATAATTTATTTCCCAAGAATTAAGAGTGAAAATTTAGACAAGAACTTATAGTATAGTAAATTAAATCCCAATAATCAAAAAAATTCTATCACAAGTCTAAAAGTATAGAGTAATCTGAATGAATTCCAGTGGTGTTACAAATGAATTTCAATCTTGAATGTGCTGATGTAACAATAGTATGGAATAGTGTTATGTGCTAACAGTCTTAATGCATCACAATGATATAATTCAAAATATTTCTAAATGAATTCACAATAATCTGAAAATAGTGATTTAATCCTAAAGTCAAAGAGCACTTTGTAATTCCAATCAATAATTTAAATAAATCCTCTCAAATTAAAACTGAACACAACTAAAACACTGATTCCACTTCAGATATTAAGACTGGAATAAGTAATTCTAATATTAACAACCCTAATATAAAAACTAAGTCACAATAAGAGAACCAGGATTAGGGTCATCTTAATGGAAAATTCCATCACCCTGTAAACCAAGATTCATTTCAGGAGTTGTCTAGGTTCATAATAAAGGCTGTATCAAGAGCTCAGAGTCTAGTAAACATGTTTACCCTACATGGCATTAGTCACATAGGCCCAAACTCTAACCCTAAATATAGATAAAGGTCAATCATATAGAACAAATTAAACATACATAACAACACCATAAGAAGTCTTCTGATGAAAACTCCACATTAATATGATCTTCCATTCAGAAGGGGTAGAAATAACATGGGCCTGCTGTAGCAGTCATACTGGAGGTCTTTACAACATCATTTTCATTACAGACCAAGTAGATCTTGGCATGAATGTATACATCAAGTTTTATGGCAATCTACCAAGTAGTTAAGTTGAGTAGTGATAACAAATTTGTGCTGATTGATGGATGAACATCAGATGAAAGTCCATCCTGAAAACTCTTCTGGTCTATGACTAGCCGAGCTAAAAACTGAGTTAACACAGATACATACATCGTCATGGTAATCAGTTGTTGTTGTTGTTGTTGTGGGGCTTAACGCCATTTTTCAGCACAAGATAGGCTATACATGGTGGCCAGTATTAATGGTAGAGGAAGAAACCGGGAAATCCTTGGAAAGAACCACCGACCCACGAGAACCTACTGGCAAGCTTTCTCACATATCCACATTCGCCGAATCCTAGACTCGAACCCACGCAGACAGAGGTGAGATGGCAGTGATCCGTAACGGAGAGAGATTTAGACCACTCGGCCACTTGGGGCCCCTGGTAATCAGTAAACAAGAGCAACATGAAAACAGCACATTTATTCGCCTGATGCATGTTTCCTTGTCACTTATGTAGGCATAGTATGGTATGGTTAACGGAAAATTAATGACCAATTTGCCTGGACCTCAACCTCAATCTTTGTTTAGGGAACTTTTTCTAAAGTAAATGTTATTCTGCAGAACCTATTTTTCTTTGACTTGCAACGACCCTGATCCTTGACGTTTTAGCCTATGATCAAAAGACCTCATCCACACCTTAAGTGCAAGTCTTCCACATATTTTGGTCAAGGGACTCAAGATACCATGCAAAAACTTCTTCTTCTTTCAGTCACAGTGACTTTGACTAATGACCTTTTGATACCAAAATCAACGGGCTTCTTTCATATCCAACATGTAAGTCAGCCATAAAACTTTGGTGATGGTACATGACTGATAACTGCAATATCTGTACAAAAGCCAATTCTTTCAATAACATTGACCTTGACCTTTCAACTCCAGCATTGATAGGTTTCTTCCTTACCTGAAGTACAAGCCATCCACAAAGTTCGGTCCAGGTATGTGATGTAGAATTAATGTTACTGAGGAAAATAATTTGTCTTCTTTCAGTCAGAGTCTAAAATCAAAAGGGTTCTTCCTTACTCCAAGTGCAAGCCACCCATAAAGTTACTCAGACATATGGCTGGATGGTCAGACAGAAAACATCACATTATACTCCACCTCATGGCAGGCATATAAAATATGGAACTAGTTGTCTTTCTAATGTGTGCTTGATGGCAGGCATATAAAAACTGTGGGACTGGTTGTCTTTCTAATTTGTGCTTTATGGCAGGCATATAAAAACTGGGACTGGTTGTCTTTCTAATGTATGCTTGATGGCAGGCATATAAAAACTGTGGGACTAGCTATCTTTCTAATGTGTGCTTTATGGCAGGCATATAAAAACTGTGGGACTGGTTGTCTTTCTAATGTGTTTGATGGCAGGCATATAAAAACTGGGACTGGTTGTCTTTCTAATGTGTGCCTGATGGCAGGCATAAAAACACTGTGGGACTAGTTGTCTAATGTGTGCTTGATGGCAAGAGATGGACACAAGGTTTACGGTATACTGTAAAACACAATTAGTACAGAATAAAGCTGCAGTTACATGTAGCACTTTACTGAACCCTAATATATATATATATATATATATATATATATATATATATATATATATATATATATATATACATACATACACAAACACACACTTTATAACACTTTTCCTGTATGTAAGTGTGAACTAAGAACTAATGAAAAACAATTTTGACCATGAAGATAAAAAGAATCTTCTTTATTTGCCAGAATAACATGTATTTGCTGAGGCAAGTAAATTACTCTTAATTATCAGAACTTGCAACTGAAATTTCTCCTGTTTTAACTGTCAATATTGTGTAAAGAAGCTACTGTCTGAAAAATGGGGGGAAAATTTTCTCTAGACAAGAAACCCTAGAAAGAATTATTGAAGATGGAAGAGTTGATGGAAACTTTTGTCAATCAAATTACTGATCCTAGGTGTGGCAAGTTTTTTATATCAAATAAAAGTTTTGTAGATATAAAGATTCCACACAGTGCTGACAGATACACAGAAACCGATGCCCTATCATTTATAGATGGTGTCTGTATCTTTACCAGACAAAGAAGTACAGGAGGAAAGCAGGCTGGACTCTTGGGATGTCTTCTCCTTGACAATGGTCGTGTATCTTGAGGAAATGTCACCAGGTGTAGGATTTCTGTCTGAAACAATAAATACAAGTCTTTTGATGGGACAGATGGTCTACTGGTCAAAAAGAATTTCCAGGAATTCCATCCAAAAACCAATTTCTTCTTTTTTACTTACTGAGTATTTACAGCATCAATGATAATGCTGAGGAACTTCAACATACCAAATTTAGTAACAAAACTATTCTGTTCTCTTTGAGTTAGCAAGTGCCTAAGATGCATGTCTGATTGGCACCATTTTCATTTAGGACATTTAGGAGTATTGTAATGAAAACCAGTTCAGACAAGCAGATGTATGGTAATGAAAACCCCATGTCACTATGGCCATTCAGACAAGTAGATGTATGGTAATGAAAACCCCATGTCACTATGACCATTCAGGAAAAGAAGCTATAACAAGATTTTCAAGATGGCCACAATAGTGGCCATCAGCACATTTTCATTTTGGATCAACTGACATCATATGAAGTTTCTTTTTTTTAATTTATTAAAAACTGCATTTTGCTGTGGACATCCACTGATAATAAGATTGTTTTCAAGATGGCAACCATAGCAGCTTAATGGATGTCCAATTATCACATTTTAGGAAAAGATGCCACAAAAAAGTGGCTATATTGGCTTCAGATTGGCATCAACCAGACATGATAAGAAGTCTTTAGTGAAAAGTCCATATTAGAAGAAATCTTCAAGCTTGTTGCCATGGTGTCCATGTTGGATATCAGATAAGCACCATTTTCATTTAAGACCAAACTAACTACATACGACATCTTTCAGTGAAAACTCATTGTTGATATGGCAATCCAGTCAGGATGAGTAGTGAGGTCAAGATATTTCAGATGACCAGCATGGCAGCTGTGGGCATGTCCAATGGGCATCATTTTCATTTAGCCCCAACCAGACATCACATGAAATCTAGTAATGAAAAACCCATGTTGATACATGATTCATTTTTATGCGGAGTACAGATAATATAAATAAGATTTTCAAGATGGATGTCATGGTGGCCATATTTTATGTAAGATAAACACCATTTCCATTTAAGACCACTAAGACATTATAACGTCCAGTAATTTATAACAGAAATAATTAATTTCTGCTAATGGAAGTCAGACAAAAGGCCATATCACAAAGTTCTTTTGGTCAATGTACATTTGTACACTTTGTAAGACCTGGATAATATGTACATACACTGTATATAAAAATGGTGCATAAAAAAAAATGGATGCATATGGGATTTTTGGTATTTTTGTTGCAAAAATTGGTGCATGTCTATGTTCACAGTAAAAACAACACACAAAACAAATATGTTCGTCAGACAAATAATCTATTTCCTAATTTAGTGATAAATATTCACTGAACAGCTTTTACCTGTGCCATTTCCTTCTTGCTGTAATTCCTTTCTTTCAGTCAATCCTTATATATATATATATATATATATATATATATATATATATATATATATGCGCATATGTAAAAAATACAAGTGCATACAACCTCTATTACTCTGACCTCTACTAAACCAAAAGAAAAAAAAAATGCTTTTTTCCTATTGCACAGGTTTTAATTATAGTAGGTAGGTCATTTTTTTAAAAATCATTATATATATATATATATATATATATATATATATATATATATATATATATATATATATATATATATTGTACTAAGTGCTTCAAGCACTGGGCTAAACCAGCCAAACTAGACGCACAAAATAATTTCAGAATTGCTTTTTTAACTTCGGGGAAAAAGTGCTAGAGTCAGCAATGAAAAACAGGGAGTGTCGGCCAACCAGAAACATATATACTTTTTGGGTCTAATTTGAAAAATACATGTACTGTAGGATCACTAAATGTTTTGTGGGGTAACAATTTTCATGATTTTCATGAATTCTGTTGTTGCCCCAAATCACAAATTTTAAGACCAAACAAAAAAATTAGCCACACATGATAAAGAAACCCTAATCCCCAAATTTTCATACAGTGTTTAATTCTTAGAGATCAACAAAGCTATTTGATAAATAAATGTCATTTCTGTAATCTGTTAATAAAATATTAGCTTTTGCATGTATTTTAACCATTTAAAATAGGATTATAATGCATTTTATATTGTTTCAATGCACATGTATCCATATGGTATCTGGTAGCTGTAATTTTCCACTGACTGCCTTAAATCGATATGTTGTGACATAAGGATAGAGAGAAATGAGAAAAACTAAGGTATTCAAACACTACTAGTATATGAAAATTAGATTTTATACTTATTTAAATTTATTCTTTATTCAAGTGAAACTGTCATCAAAAAAGCTTAATCCTCAAGAAAGCACGTCTCAGTTTATTCATGCATTCTTAATCCTAATGAAGAACACGAGTGTAAAATTGTGTAAAAAGCACAATTACTAATGAACAACACAAGTGTAAAATACCCTAAAAAGCACAACTACCAGAGCTGCCAACCCTCCAGACTCACAATTAGTCAAAAGCAGGATAAAAATTAGTGAATTCTGAACACAATTAGTGAAAAATTACACCACGACACTAGCTCCATCCACTTTGAACATCAGTAATGCATTATATGAAAATCCCAAACTAAAAACTAAAATATAATATTTACACTGATTACAAATACAAATTTATTTGCAGCCAAATTTATTCATATACACAAACTTCACACTACTTGTCATGTTATGATGCTTTGGCAGACTTGAACTTCCTCAACTGGGCTATGTTAAATTTGTTTCAAAACAGTTCAGGCTTCCTGCCTTTTGTTTAATCTTGGGGACTAAAACTGTTGCAAATTTCAGCACCTAAGGAAGCACTAAAGTTTATCTTATTTTTCCTCACAATAGGAAATACTCTTTCACTGTCACTGTTGTTGATCTCAACTGAGAAAGGCAGGTTATGTTCATCAAGAAAACTAACAAACAATGCTTCAGCATTGGTAGCTTGCAGGACTTGAGTAGGTGGCTTAAAAAAGTACTCCAGAGCTGAAATCTGCTGGGTGCTCTTCATTTTTCCAATATCTATGTGCTTTTTGGAAGCTGTGTGCTTTTTTACATCATTTTTCACAGGGGCTCGTATCGTTGCTTACAATTTATCTGTTATACATGTACTATAGAATACATGTATAACAGGTAAATTGTAAGCAATGATATGAGCCTCTATGTACATTCCCATTTCTAAAATTTGCGGCATACTACTGTACGGAAAGCATAATGTACATCGATGTTTGATGGCTGAATGCAAGGCCAAGTTTTGGTGTACTCCACTCTATATTTCACTTTTTGTTGAATACATATCTTTTTCCATGAAGGTGAAAACATTTTAACTGTTGTGCAGCTTAATTACAAAATGGTATTAATCCATAAGATGAAACGTCGAACAATTAACAATTAGAGGTGTTGGCATATGCGAGGAAAAATATGAACTAGAGCAAATTATGATACATGCTAATCTTTCAATATCTCAAAAATTCCTACACTCAAAAAAGTCTTAATTTGGTGTTTGTTTAAAAAAAAAAATTACAGTTGATGTGAGTATGTACAAGTGCCATTTTTTAAAAAAAATATCAGTTGGGCCCCGGCTTTCTTTACGAATATTTGCAAAACTTCTGTTCTAAATATAGATTATGTCCTTTACAATGCTTGCTGCATGGCAGACTGTAACAACTAGATATAGTTCAAGTAATATCGCTACTAGCAATAAAGGACCGTTAAAGGTATGATTGACCACTGCTGCTATTTTGACTAGCACTTAACGGAATACAATTTATTTAATTCATGATTTAAGCTGATCGAGAAATCGGGAATTCATGATTGTTTTGCATGCGACGTGAATCCGTGACTTGCTATCAAGAGTCGTGAAATTCACACCAAAATCATGAGGGTTGGCAGGTCTGAATTACTAATGAACATCACAAGTGTAAAATACCCTAAAAAGCACAATTACTAATGAAACACTAAGCATGTATATTAATTACTACAGTGTGCTGAAACTTATATTTCACTGATTTTCAGACCAAACCACTGAATCAACATCACATCAATCAATTCTGTTCATACAAAGAAATGTCCTTGTGGCAAATATTTCTGAATCTGTTGGATTAAATATGTCCAGCAATCTCAAAATCACAGATAATTTAGTCCAAACTCTCATATATTTTCATGTGAGCTGCAATTATCCAGTCAGCCTGAGAATCAGTTTGATTTATGAGGTTTTAAGAAAAGCCTAGTGGATGGTTCATACATGAGGCAGACTCATACAAAGGAGTGATTCCACTACTTTTCAATTTAGTGAGTATCTTTGCCTGTTGATGGGCTCAGACCACATCAAATGCTGACACTGCTTGCTACCTGCATTGAGCAAGGGACAGCTGGTCTCATTTAACTTACACGTAGAATGATGACATCTGAACCAACAGGGACCGAAATTTAATTCTACCCAGTCTAAAGCCACTGTGTCAACACCATGGTCATCAGGACATACTGATGCTGCAACTTTTTGATCAGTATATTAAGAGAGAGCTCATACACATGTACTTTAATAGCCATTCTGCTTGGTGTTGTTGGCTACATTATCTCCCTTTGATACTAAATGAAACTGTTTGATCTAGACAAGATTTGATTTAGCTTACACAGGTGGTAGTACTGTTTTAACCATTAAGCAACTGTTGTTCGTTGTCAGCATGGTTTTGTTCTTTTATATTCTTTATATGGGGTATTTGTACAAGTTAATCCATGAAATGAAATGCTTATAAATATGAACACTTTGACAGGCAAAACCAGACATTGTAGTACTCATGATTTTTTAAAATAAAAAACCTTTAAAATAAATGATACTAGCGCTTAGTATGATTATTATCCCAATTTTACAGTACCATTTTTACATGGAGGTTTGACTATTCCATTGTGATAATTTCAATGTGTGAGAGTGAGATTTAGATTTTTAATTAGCTTTAACAATTTTAGCCATATCATTATGATGTCTACAGTGTGGCAGTTTATAGTGATATCTAGCACTGAGCAATCCTGCGACAGACATGTAGCAAACTTGATCCACCCAGTCACATTATCCTGACACCAGATGACCATTCCTAACACTAACCTCTTTATGCTGAGTGATAAACAAGGCAGCTGCTAGTACTATTATTACAAGTCTATTGGTATGACTCAGCTGGGGTTTGAACCCACGACATCCCTCATCCAAGGCGGACACTCTAACCTCTTAGGCCACCAGAGTGGTGATAATTTCTATAGTGTCTCTGTTATCTTTTAAACTGTGGTGATAATTTCTGTAGTGTCTCTGTTATCTTTCAAACAGTAGCTACATGTATTAGTATCTATTCTAGGATGTGCAATTGCGAGATTCACACTAATTTCTCAAAGATCACACATTAAAATTCAACAGAACAAGCATGAATTGCACAGCATTAATTCATATTTTCAAGACCTATCTTTGTTAACTTCATTTAAGCTGTCCTATATATATTTAGAAATTCCCCTTTCTTCTCTAATAGAAAGTGGAATTTCACTATGAAATTGTTGCATCTCTTGGACAGATCCTGGTGTATAACAGTTCCAATTGAACACACCTGAAGCAGGTTGAGACTGCCATTTTATTTTAACTTAATCATTGAATTATTTTCTATTATCTCCAGTCTTCACTGTCACTCAGCCCATGTACCATATATATTGCTTAGAAGTCAGATATAACTGCAAACAACACAGACCCAGATACACCAGTGCATTATGCAATGGCATAACAATACAGACCCAGATACACCAGTGCGTTATGCAATGGCATAACAATACAGACCCAGATACACCAGTGCATTATGCAATGGCATAACAATACAGACCCAGATACACCAGTGCATTATGCAATGGCATAACAACACAGACCCAGATACACAAGTGCATTATGCTTGCATTATGTATATAATGTATAGAAAATGACAGGCTTTGATGATGGCATTCCTCTCCCAGATTGACATGGAGAACTCTGTCCTCTGTACCCCACTGGTCATTTACAGTGCTGAAGTCTGGTAACAGATAGGTTGCTTAACCAAAGTTGCATTCATCTGTACATGTGATCCCATCTGGGTGTGGTGGTTCAAGAGGTATTCCTGTGACAAGCCAAACTTACTTGCATTACTGGGCCAGAAATTGTACTGTCTCATTCATTACCAATCCTGCAAGTGGCAAGGAAGTGGGTTCTGAGTATGAATTATCATCATGTTTATCTCACACTCTGTGTGTGGTCCATCCTGGATATGATCAAGATCGATATCCGGATAGTACAATCCCAAAGGCATCGACAAGATATTACCTCTGTCATTAAGGCTGTCATGGTACCGTCCAAAACGGTAAACTGTGAGTAAATGGCTAACCATATCCACAGGATATAGTTGTCAATTTGATACAAACAGCTTGATGAAGTCAAAACAACCTGTATGGGTATCGGGTGCAAGAATGGCAGTGCACATGGCTGTATCATTGGAAAAACTGTAATGTTAGGCAGATGGATGGATCTATTAATCTTTTCCCTGGCAATGTGAATGATCCATGGCTCCACTTGCTGAGGCATGGGATGATATAATGGAAGCCAAATGGTCAATAAATGGTTTAGATCAAGAACTGGATGGGTGGATGATATGGTCAGTAGCCAATACAGCATCAAACTGAAGTGTGGCTAGATGGTATGGATCAAGAACAGGATGGCTGGATGGTACAGTGTGTAGCCAATACAGCATCAAACTGAAGTGTGGCTAGATGGTATGGATCAAGAACTGGATGGCTGGATGGTACAGTGTGTAGCCAATACAGCATCAAACTGAAGTGTGGCTAGATGGTATGGATCAAGAACCAGATGGCTGGATGGTATGGTCTGGAGCCAAGACGGCATCAAAACTAAGGTATGGCTAGACGCCATGACTCATTCAAGTCAATATAAGCCCCATGCGCTCAAGGGCCATGCTCGGATTGTGCAGGGGAATTTATGCCACCTAAGCTGCATAGACCCCAGTGTCGAAATTCTCGCCTAAAGCATGATGACAAAAGGGCATGGAAATGGTCATTTAAGTCATTTATAAGTCCAATGCGCCGAGACTTACAGGCCAGAAAGCCATGTTCAGATACTTACACCATCTGGGCTGCCTAAAACTGAGTGGGATCTCCCCCAAAATATATTCTCCAGATGTAGCTGTGTCCCTGACAAGGCTGGCCAATAACATTAGTACTCTTGGTACTTTGATTCTGTATATGCAAAATATTAGTACACTCAGTTCTTTGATTTCTCACATCATTCCTGTTTCTTGCAGTTTTCCTTAGATCTGTCAACCATGCATTCTCTGACCAACTGGTGCACATGCTGCATGCAGCCAACAATGTACACTCTGTATATGCATAACATGAGTCATGAGATTTCTCGCTGGTTGCATTCTTGTATTTAGAATACATTTAGAATTATGATTCCAAAATCATTTTAGTTTGTAACCATTTCTCTTTAGAAAATGTTGGTAAAAGATTTATTAAAGCTTATGTTGAACTGTGCATTAAATGAAGCCGAAATTAAATATTTCTTATAGTTAACAGTGTTAAATGTCAGAGACACCCACTATACCAGGGGTAATAAATAAATAGTGTGTACAAACAGGAACTTCAACACACTGTAATACTGTGTAGATGTGGAGAGCCATGCAGTCAGAGAATGCACAAATGAAAAAAGAAATCACATAATTATGGTCAAAATAAAAAAAAAATGTATACCACCTGTAGAGTAATTCTTAATAAATCTGAAAATAACAAAATTCTCAATAGATGGAATGAAAATAGCAGAAATATCAATTTAGTTTTGGGAGGCAAAGTGAACATGACTTATCATTTCACAAGTGAAAACTTAAAATTGCACCTCCTGTAGGTTTGAAGGGGTGGTAATGGGCAAGAGTTATTGCCCTTTGTCTATATCTTGTAGACAGAAAGGCGAATTTCATCTTTGGGAGGGCTGGATTTGGGAGGTAGTAGGGCTTATAACAAGGAGAAATTTGTATTCAAAGGAGAAATGAATACCCCAAAAATTTAAGAGCATGAACATGACGTACCATAACAAAAAAGATAATAGATAAAGATGTTTCAAGAATGTCAAATGTATACAAAATAAAATATAATGGTACAAATATTAAATCCTTTAAAAAAAAAAATTAACAGCCTGGGAACTTGTAAGGGCAAGTGACAGACGTTACTCTAGTTTTAACATTTAGCCACGAAAAATTAAAACCTTCAAATAAGGGTCACTAAATGGTTTATCACAATAATGAATTTTTTTTTCTTCAGGAATATCATAATGCTCATCATTATAACATAGTTCCTTTTAAAAGATGGGTCCCATTTTACAAACATAATACAGAAGCCTTATAATTTGGAAGGCCTAAGATAACTTACCTAGGCTGTCCATCAGATGTTTTGAGAGAGCTGCCAAATCTGCACCAACCATCTGCTCATCAAAACTGACGACTGTGACATCCACTCCATACTGTATCTGAAAGACAAACATTTCTGAATTACATATAAATGTAATAATCATTTCATAACAATGACAAACATTTCTGAATAACATATAAATGTAATAATCATTTCATAACAATGACAAACATTTCTGAATAACATATAAATGTAATAACCATTTCGTAACAGTTAGAGTGAACTGACCAGTCTGTGTGAAGCTACATGTCACCAGGTTGAAACAATGTACCGCCAGACTGGCGCTAGAACACAATACAGTAGAACCTGTCTTGAGTGACCACTGTTATCAGCAACTACCTGTCATTTACAAACACAATCGTCATGCATGATTCAGCTTTATTTGATAAACACACTGTCACAAGTGACCACCTGCAGAATACCACCATTTCAACAGTGTTATGAATGACTATTTTGCAAAAACAAATGAACAAAACCAGTGTAATAGGAAATATACATATTGGGGGAGGGGGCTTAATGAATTTCTCTTTAAGACATCATTAGTCAAACAAATAAATAAACTATTTAATTAAATCAAACACAGATTCATAAATTCAGACCTGTACTACCCACACAATCACTGACTAAAATTGGAAATTTGTTGTAAAGCAGCCATATATGCAAGACATAACAGAAACGGAGACTCCATATATCCATCCAGTAGATGGTCTACCAATCCAACAAGGAATTATCCATCATCAACATTAAACACTAGCTGAGTATAAAATAACCAATAGCTTATACAATACAATTGCCATTTATGTTACTGTATTCAACTTTTAACCATACAAGAAAAGAAATTAATTCCTTACATCTTTTTACGAAATATCAGAAGTCTTCTACTTGCTTCATTTTTCTATCCCTACTCCAAACCAAAAATAAGTTTATCACTAATTAACATTTACACAGCTGCACCCTCTTTTGAGTGGCTGAAGAAAAGATGTGAAGCTGGCATTGGCTTTGTCATCATATCAAAGTTAGTTAGCAAACTTACAAAGGATGTAAATCAAAGCCTAATGCAAATGAGACTCCTACTCTCTGGAAAAAGACAAGCAACAATCGCCCACCACAACAAACCAGGTGAGATCAAGGACAAATTTTATGAAGATCTGTAGTCTCTAATTGCAGAAGTACCAAAGGGCAGACAGCCTCATTATCCTTGGTGACTTCTTAATTGACAGAGCCTCTGACTCCTGGAGATTTTTCATGTTCAAGTAAAAATTATTCTAAATTCAAACCAAATGTCAACACTTCACACTTTTCACTCTTGCCAATGGACATCAGAGTACTCTTACACCGTAATCCAATGTCAATTTCCTTTTGAAAAATAACACATAGCTCCTTGTTATATTTAGTGCTTACAGCAATCACAACTGAAAACACTTCCCATTCCATAGTACCTGAACAACCTTTTTATTAACCCAAATGGTCATGTCAACATAGCATCATATCATTTAAACAACACGTGATGCTTTCAATCCCCAATTAGGCTTTCAATCCCCAATTAGGTTAATTACTAAAATACACATAACCAATCCAACCATTATAATTACTCCTCAGCTACAGTATTTTCACTTATACCAATATTTAAAAAAAAAATACTAAAGAGATTTTGTCTTCAAATAAAATAGTCTCCCCTCTGGACAGGTTCTCTGTATAAGCAATTTTAATACTGACCCTGATCTGCTGACACATTATGAAATACCAGACATGGGTCTATGTTACTTATATGGTACATACTACATTATGAAATACCAGACATGGGTCTATGTTACTTATATGGTACATACTACCCATTATGAAATACCAGACATGGGTCTATGTTACTGCTGACACATTATGAAATACCAGACATGGGTCTATGTTACTTATATGGTACATACTACCTTGTACTGTGCAAGCTGATCTATGTCCGAATATGGTAGAGAGACTCTGTAAACATCCGTTGTTTTCCACCACAGTGGCACGCCTATCACCAAGCACACAACTCCAATCCCTACTGCAGCATATATATGTAGAGGTTTGTCTGCAACAACAAAAAAAAATCTTAAAATTCTTTTTTAATTAAAATTCCTAATCTTGTCTAAAATGTATGCTCGTTAAAACTTTTAATATTGACAGATTGAACTCACGATGCATCAAGATTTACTGTAGCTGAAAACACAGAAATCTCCTGCTTATAAAGTTACACAAGTTTTCATGCATATAGCTGTTAACTCCTTTGCTAAATGTGTCCCATGTACAAGGGCCACTGAGGGATGTTACAGACAGATTTAAATGTATCTGTAGTACAAGTCATATGGGTCATGTATGCATTCAACACCGACTATTTCAGTAATAGGTGTCATTTTTTAGAATTTGATTCAAAATACCTTTAAGTGGCAGAGTATTCACTTCATTTGGATTTGTATATATCCATATTCCTTTGGATGGTCATTATTTAGATGCCCCATGAGGTGCATATGGCAAAATCAATGTTAAAGTACGTAGACATATTTGGATGAATAAACCTAAAGGTGTGATCCAGTACAATGTCACAAGCTGTGATGTCACAATGAAAGCTATGCATACTGATAAACAAATCTGTACTACCCTCGACTGTGATGATTCCACTCAACGTGCTCTTATTTTGACCCAAGTTTAGTATATGGCCACCACTGTATGCATGTGTGTGTGTGTGATTTGGATTTTTAATGCAGCTTTAAAAAATTTTCAGTCATATCACTACGATGCCTGCAATGTAGCAGTTTATAGTGATGTCTAGCACTGGGGCATCATGCCGCAGACATGTAGCATGAAGTCTACCCAGTCACATTATCCTGACACCAGGCCATCCAGTCCAAACACTAACCTCTTAATGCTGAGTGCCTAGCGAGGCAGTTGTTAGTGCCATTTTTATAAATCTTTGGTATGACTTGGCCGGAGTTCAAACCTGCGACCTCCCACATCCGAGGCGGGCAACCATTGTAAAAGTCCATAGTGATAGATAATTTTCATCTGGAAGTTTCTTAGTGACAGTTAAGGTGCACAGCATTCAATAATCAGGATTGAATAGACTTTTGTTAAAGAAAATTAGTGTTAAATTTTAAAAGAACAATGTATATTTAATTTAAAATGAGTAAATGTGCATACACGACCCTTGTGACTTGCACTATAGATTGATCAAGCTTGAATATTTCTCTAAATAGTTAAGTCAGACAGCCATTTACAAGATATGTTGATTATATCCAGCTCAAAAATTTACATAAATTGGAGGTCAGCAATGCTTGTGGAATGTTAGCATAGAGTTCTCCATCATGGGCAGAGATGATGTTAAAAATGGTGGATCCAACAAAACATGCAAAAAGCCAATGTCAGTATGTACAGTCAGTACCAGGAACGACTTCTGAAAATTGGATCCGAGGTCATGCCTGTTTCCCTAGCAGACCTATGGCACATGCCAATTTTATTATGTGCCATGAGAAACATGTAATATTATGCCACATATGCAATTTAAGTACTTTATGTGTCATGCAGTAAATCAACTACAGATAGTTCTAATTGTTGGTTATTGTTTTACTCTGTACTTCAGCAAACAATAACTACCGATCAGACTGAATGTAACATATTTCACTGAGTGACACATCGGAAGTGTAACCTTCATATTTGATACAAACAGACATGAGGTGAAACAAAAGAGAAAAAAGAAAATAAATGTGGCTATTAAATGATCAGTTGTTGTTGCTGTTGTTGTTGTTGTTATAGGGTTTAACGCCATTTCTCAGCACAAGATAGGCTATATATGGCGGCCAGTATAAATGGTGGAGGAAGAACCCGGGAAAACCCCGGAAAGAACCACCGACCCAAGAGAAGCCACTGGCAAGCTTTCTCACGTACCCACACTGGCCGAGCCCGAGACTCGAACCCATGCAGACAGAGGTGAGATGGCAGTGATCCGTAATGGTGAGCGCTTTAGACCTTTCAGCCACTTGGGGCCCCTATTAAATGATCTGTAAAGTATTTCAATCATACATGGGGATCAAATCTGAAATGTCTTCTTTATGTTAATATATATGTGGCTGAGGATACCGATGGGACAAAATAACCAGTACGGAATTGGGGGGGAAGCAATATTTCAAACCACACGAATTAGACACCTTGTGTTTGCTAATTTGTAGAAAGTGAGTGGGTGTTGTCAAGAGTTTTTCTTTGTTACTGACATAAATATGAGCATGTTCCTGCTATGGCTCTCTCAGCATGTAAGAAAACATTTTCCAATCTATGGCCAGTTCTGAAAAAGCTTTGGGAGCTCTTGAAAGTTCTTGAGCTACACTTATAAATTTTGGGCCAATGCACAGAGGTAAGCAATATTCCGCAATAAAACAACTGCTCAAAGCTTCCTGACGAGATTTTCGATCTTGAATGTTAATGAATTTTGATGGAATATTAGTTGTGGTTGACACTACTGGCACATTAGGAGCCAGCCCACAGACAGCCTAAGGTGCCTGCATTGAGGTGGTAGTAGCCATTTGCACAGATTAAAGTGATTGATAAACCGCCTGAAGCTTAAATTAAAGGGTGGGGAATTGCTCAACTGTACACTGGCAAGCATGTGTTGAGACTTAGGTGTGATAGCATCAACGCACTTCAAAATCTTAAGACTTTGGTACTTGAGAGCAGGGTCGACGAGAGGGGGGGGGGGAGCAACCGGGGATATACCCCCGGGCCCGGGCCGAACAACACTTTTTAATTTTATAAAACAAAACTTTGTTTGAACAAGAACTAGGAGGCCCGGGTGTTTCTTACCCTAGGACCCGTAATCACTCTCTATGGCCCTGCTTGAGAGACGCACAAGTTTATTTCTTGAGGGGGTGGTGTTGGTGGTCGATGTCTTAACTCGCATGTTGCAATGAATGGGGAGCGAGGCAGGGGCATGTGGTGGGTGGGAGTATCGTCAATTAATCAAGTTTGCATTAACAAAGGAATTAATCGAACATGCTCCATATCTTGATATTTTAAAGGCAAGATATATAAATCCTAAAATTGACTGGACTTGTCCGCTATAAATTAAATCAGACGAGACCTTCCTCGGTAGATAACCCCATCGTTGTCAGTCGGTCCATTAAAATGAAACTGTCGAACTATAAATATTGTTGGACTGGTTTTCTGTTTCTTTACAGGATTCACTCAAATACGCATATCGCAGTAAACATACATTAAAATGGAATGACAAAAACCAATTAAATTTGAATTATTCAGCCTTTCATAATTTAGATTTATTATAATTTATTCTGAGCACGTGTATTTTTAATTAGTGAAAAATGCTACAGTGTGACCCTTTTCCTTTATAGAAATGATTTTGGTTCGTTTGATGTTCCTAAAATATAAAGAGAATAGTACAACTGTAACCAGACGACAATAAAGCTTCTTCCGTTTAACCTTTCCGCGCCGTGCACATGCATTTATTATCACGGTGATATATGACAAATCTAGTGAGCCTATGGCAAGGTACCAGCGTTGCACAGTGCTTGAAGGGAAGACTTAAAAGTAATAGAATTAATCGATCTTGTAGCGTTTGTCATTATTGACAAGTGAAAACTAATATTTGCAATTGGTTTGCTGGCCGTAAATGAAGAGCTTGTATAAAAAATGGAAACAGTTACAGTGCGAAAACAGTTGAACGGAATAACTAAGGTAGATATGGAAGAGTATTTTGACGATGTTGAAGTAGAGAATTTATATCATTGGATTGACAGGATTCCACTTTCAAGACCTAAAAAGGAAATAAGGAAAGATTTTTCGGACGCTGGTAAGTTGCTGCAGAGCTGTCAGTGTTAAACACAATTTATGCCACACAAGTAAGCCTTAGTAACCACGTTATAACGGGTTACTAGAAACACCGAAATACACGCAAAAACGAAATACACACTGAAATACACCAATTTTGTACCATAATACTTACGAAGATGTGTGTGTGTGTGTGTGTGTGTGTGTGTGTGTGTGTGTGTGTGTGTGTTTCGATAATGATAAAAAACAGAAAAATACTTGAGTTTAGTGATTTTTTTTTTAGGAATTATTTATATTTTTCAATGTATAGTTCCATTCGTATAGTGTAGTCACTTGGTGTTAACTGACTGGACAGCTTTTACCTTGTTTTGTATGTCTGTTACGTCTTTATTTACTGTAAATACACATTCTGGATTCTCACAATAGATTCACAGTTTATGATACCTGTCCAATTGAGTAAAATCAAGTACAACTGAGTAATGTCATGACATGGATTGCACCAGAATTTGGTAAAAAGTGAATAATTTGTATCACAATCAAAAAAAAATTTTGATTTGCTTATTATTATTATTAAAACAATTACAAATTATAGTATCAGGGTGTACACCAATATATACACCAAAAACATTCAATAAATGTGTATTTCTGTGTGTATTTTGCTTTCTGAGCATATGTTGGTGTTTCTAGTACACACATTATAACAAATTCAGTGGCGATTTTCTAGCCTCATACCCCCAGGTTTACATTAGATGGCAAATAATAAGGAAAGGACAACATAACTATTCTTATGCTTTTTGTTGGTTGCAGATGGCAATTTTAACAGTATCTTGTACTGCATTTAAAAATGAATAAATGAAACATCCTTCACCAAATATACTGGCTGCCATGTATTGCCTATCATATGCTGAAAAATGATGATAAACATCACAAACCAAACTTCCTATTATTTCATCATTTAGTTACTATAAATATTACTTGCTTTTTACAGTGCCACATATATAAACATTTGTATTAAATTCCTTTCAGATACATTAAATGTGTGCTGGTATTTCTCATTCGTACTAAAGTATTGTGAAATATTGACATGCTTTTATTCAAAAGAAGAATGCATTAAAATAATAATAATAATAATAATAATAATAATAATAATGCTTTATTTATCAAAGGTAACTCAATTAGTACAAAATTATTCTCCCTTGAGGCCCTCACTACATCCTACTTATGTGCCTTATATACATTATTTAACACAAGTTGATAAGGACTACAATCATTTCGTTTTTTTACACATAGTTGTTACATTTCTATTGGATGATATTGTGGTATAATTCCAATTTAAGCTTTGTATACTAAACAGCTTACCATAATTTGTTCTTTTATAAATTTCCATTCCCCTTAATTTTTTTGAACAGGTTTCAGGAGGTGAACGAAAAGGTTTATCTAGATTTTGTAATTTTAGTCTTGTCTGAAACAATATCTCCATACATTAAGGCAAAATGTAGCAGAGTTTGAAAATATGCATTAACACAGGAGTTTCTAACATTAGGAGGGAGGTAGTTCTTAACAGTAAGCCCCACTGTAGAAAAATATGAGCATGAATGCCAAGAAGTTTATGATTAGAAACATTCTTGGTGGTTCTGTAGTTAAGATTTAAATTAATATGTTTCTGGTTCATGTGAGCCTGTTTCAGAGTTTTAGTTATTAGTTTGCACTTATTCTTATTTTGATTTAGAAGCATTTTATTATTCTTGTTCAATACCGATACTTTTCAAATTTTCATTTAACTTGGTTTGGATGGTATCAAATGATGTAATAGAAGCATGTACAATAATATGTGATCTGCAGGTAGGTCTGTATTTGAGTTTCTAGTACTAGTAGTAAGTGAAGGTAATTAATAAAGATTTAAAATAACAATGGACACAATACTGATCCTTTACACCAACCTTAACAACAGAAGAATAAGTGCTACTTATACATACATGTATGCAGCCTTCTGTGTTAAAGATAATAATTTGAGCATTTTATGATATTGTCTTATAGTATTGCAATTCTGAGATAAGGATATTGTGATTTACTAAATCAAATGCCTTTTAAGATCCAGCTAAACAACACCTATCATCAGGTCAACAACCTGCGTCTCACTGTTGTTAATAAATCAGACATGACAAACTTGAATGAGACCTTGCTGTTCTTGAAAAAAAAAGAGAGAAATTTTAATCTAGTGCCAAGACTGTAGCCTTTCATATCTCTACAGCCAGGTATGCAAGATACATACATATATATATATATATATATATATATATATATATATATATATATATATATATATATATATATATATATATATATATAACAAAGTGTATTTTTCAAAAGTCATACAATATAGGTCTACTATATTTATGTTTTATCAGTGTATTTATTCACAGTACAGTATAATGTATCCTGTTTTTATTTTCGATAAATGTGGAATAGTTAGTTAGAACTAACAAGGAACTGGTTGTATGCTACATATAAAATAAAATTCACTTGCTTCTTTTATATATTCATTATCAGTAAATAATTTTCACAAGTGAAGGACATTAAAGTTTCCTCCTGAACAGATATGTAGATGTTTATTAACTTTTAATACTTTGAGCTCTTATGTTCTTGTTTGCTCTGTATGTGCTGTCATTTTCTTATTGAGACCATTTTCTCATATTAGTTACTGTATGTAAAATGCTTTACACTTCAAACACAGAAGTGCATAAATCACATTTTAGAATTACAGTAGATGTCCTGTTTAATTTTGGGTTTCCTTTTCTGTTACCTTAGAATGTATTTTGCATCTACTTGTGTCACATTTACCATATTTACTATATATATTGGGACACAATAAAATAGGGGTTTTTTTTCCTGTCTCAGAACTGGATTATAGATGCTGTTTATGTAACTAGGTCAATCAGTGTGAAACATGTTTGTGGGACTTAAACCACTGCACAGTTTAATATGTAAATATGTTGCAAATAATGTTTGATTTGATTATTGGGAAAAAATTTCAAGTGATGATACAAACAAGTGTATGATTTTTGTGTGCACTATGATCCCAGTAAATTGTCAATATATTCATAAATCATGATAAAGGTCAGGTGTGAAGCATGAGCAAGCAATCTTGCACTGGTTTTCTAGAGTGGAAAATATAACCATACACATATGAATGTGAGAATATTACTACATTGCCTAGTTGAGGTGATTACTCAGGCCTCTGTTTCAGTTAGGTCAATTTAGACCAGACAAGAATTTGTTTTAAACTTTTTGCTTGGCTCTTGCGATTAATAACTTTCTTTCTTTCCAACACATTCCTCATTTGATGACTATGAGAAAGTAATTGTTTACATGTTGAGTTATATTTTTATAAATACTTTTAATTGGTGATAAATTAGCAGCAGTTGATCATGCTAAATGCCTTAATGTAGACTTTAGTTACATTTTGAATTGGAACCACCATATCTCAAGAATAACAACAACGGTCAATGGAACTCTTGGCTTTCTCTGAAGAAACATTAAAACTGAACTTGAAAGTAAGGAATATGCGAAACTGCTTATAAATCCTTGGTTACACCACAACTTGAATTAGCCCTCCCCTGTTTGAAGTCCGTACACAAATTTTAACATTTAAATTTAAAAATATAGCAGGTCAGTGGGTGAAAAATGGCTACTTGCAAAGTGCTAGTGTAACTAATATGCAGAACAAAAATTAGGTTGGCAATCCATTGAAGATAGATGATAAGGTGATTAACTGATCTCTTTGTATAAGATAGCTGTTATGCTGTACAGACTTGTACACAAACTCATGGATATTCCCTTACCCCCTTACATAACACAACTGTCATACTGTACAGACTTGTACACGAACTCATGGATATTCCCTTACCCCCTTACCTAACACAACTGTCATACTGTACAGACTTGTACACAAACTCATGGATATTCCCTTACCCCCTTACATAACACAACTGTCATACTGTACAGACTTGTACACAAACTCATGGATATTCCCTTACCCCCTTACATAACACTACTGTCATGCTGTACAAACTTATACACAAGCTCATGGATATTCCCTTAAATCCTTACATAAGACATCTGTCATGCTGTACAAAACTGTACACAAACTTGTGGATATTCCCCTGACCTCCATACTTAAGACATCTGTCATTCTGTACAAAATTGTACGCAAACTCATTGATATTCCCTTACCTCCTTGCATAAGACAACTGTTATTCTGTACAAAATTGTACACAAACTTGTGAATGTCTCCTTTCCCTCTTACATAAGACAGCTCTCAAACTGTACAAAATTGTACAAAAACTTGTGGATATTCTCTTACCCCCTTACATAAGACAAATGTCATGCTGCACAAAATTGTAAACAAACCTGTAGATATTCCCTTTCCCCTTTTCATACGGCATCTGATAGAATTACAAGACACGTGCATCCTCTTTCATCCATCTGGATTCAGGTGATGGCTTGTTATTATAAATACTCCATTCTTACACTGACAATTGTACAGTGGAACATCAACTCCCACAAAATATCACTGTACAGTGGAACATTAACTCTCACAAAATATCACTGTACAGTGGAACATTAACTCCCACAAAATATCACTGTACAGTGGAACAAACTCCCACAAAATATCACTGTACAGTGGAACAAACTCCCACAAAATACCATCTTGCCTAAGCTACATGCCTTCAGATCAGCAGGTTACACAGTTTATCATTTTGACCTGAAAACCATTTTGTTTTAACACTATGAGTGCCTTGACCATTACAGGATCAGTTGAATGCATACTGTTTACATTAAAGGAGGAAAGAATGGTTACTGGAATTCATAGTGTCGAAGTAATTTCATTGTTTATGTTTCAAGCTGGTCACATTATTACATTTTTGGATGCAGTACTATATATCATTATACATGTTAAATATTAAGATTTTTTCAAGAATTTAAGTAATTTATAGCAAATTGTTTTAACTAAAATCAATATTATTTTTCCTTTTGTGTTGAATCAGATTTACATAAATGATTTCTTAACTAAATACAATCAATCTCATATATAGACATAGCACATATAAGGGCATTTTTTTATTACTGAAAATTATCCAGGATGTTTAAAGTTCACATTGTCATCCAACAGATAATAAAACCAATATTGGCAGTAATTAAACTCTAACGACAAGTTTGCTGTTAATGAGCCATTATGTTTATCAGAGCATTTTATATCTTTTTTTGTCCAATCACATGTCATGTCATCTAAATTAGTTAAAGTTAGTGTAACTGAAGAAATTAAGTATGACGTGTTGTGACTCCATCTTTCATCTCCTTAACTCAGAAAGCTGTTTTACATAACAAGCATCAGTCTTTAGAGTCAGGGTTCCTTTAGTATACAGAGGAGATGCAATGGCTTACAATGGAATTAGCATGCCGCATTCACAATAAGATGATGCAGGTTTGAATCCTCTTTTAAAACAAAAAGTAATCCTTTGGTATGTCATGATCTAGATTTATGTTGACAGGTAGTGGTAACTTTGTTGACCCAACTTTTAAAATATCAAATACCTAAGGTTTCCAGTTCATTTCATACTAACAAATGTTCAATAAGCAAACAATGACAACATAATTCTTAAGGACTGGCTGGTTTCCTTGGCTGTTTTTATTGGTGTGTTTATTTTCAAGGTTGCAAACTGTAATTTGATATTGGAATATTTTTTGCATTTTACAGTACCTTTATTTTCTTCTGATATCTTGCCCCATATATACCATATATAAAGTGTGACCTTTACCCTTGCACCTAAAATGGGTGGTTAAATCAGTGGAGGGTCACTTTTGTTTTTTAATGATTACATTGTCAACTTCTAACAATTGACATAGAAGACAAATAAAGTATGGCTCAAAACTGCAATTTTATTTCTAAATAAGCTAATGCAATACTAGAAAAGAAAACAATCTGAATACAAAACTTGATGTAACAATGTTACCATGGTAGCAGCTGATAATGATTTCTTTGCCATTAAAATGTGTTTGTAAGCAGACAAAACTTAAGGACAAAATTTCATTGTGATCAGGAATATGAATGGTAACCAGTATTTTTGTAATAGTGAAAAGATAAATTTTGAGAATGTATGGTAACTTCTTTATTCACAAAAAATCTTGTTCTTGTTTCTTATGCATTACAAGTATTTATACAAACTTAACAGTTACTTGATAAAATGAAGTGAAACTTAACAACCCTGCATGATATTAGAGAGACAAATAGTTGACCTTTCATTGTTGCTATGTACCTAGTGTAGAAAGCTTGTAGGTAATACTGCTGTTGGAGTGTCAAATCCTTGTTGACCATTCAACAGTGGCAATATGGATTTCTTACAGAACTAAGTGTTTTTTAATATCACTTACTTGGGTTTGTGGATCAGGGCCAATACAATCAGAAATGTCAGCATTAACCAAGTACACACAGTATGTTTAACACTAAGGAGAGCAAGTTTCTGGCAGGCATATTGTACAGCTGTAACTAGTAACTCATTGACCCTGGAGATTCTTTTCATTTTTGCCTCAAATGGGGGTAGGAAACACATTTTGAGCGTTACTTCTGAATGCATCCAAACACACCTGTTTCAGAGAGATTTTCATTCAGCTAGATGCTACATAAAAGATCTTGGTTTTGATTTGCTATTTCCCCTTGTGCATGTGCAGAATGGTGAAAATTGAGCTTTTGGGTTTTGCATATTGGGCCCAAGCTTTTCATGTCCTGGTCCCTTTTTACTCCAAATCTCAAACTTATCCTGCCTTTTGCAAAGGTACATCTGTGTGTGTGTAGTTTGGACTTGTCTGCTTTAGATATAAGGCCAAAAAGTCTCAAATTCAGACATAGACTCTGTTCAAAAGCTGTCAATTTTTGAGGTAAAAAATATCCTGTTTCAAAATTAGCTTTCTTTGCTGCATTTTTTAAAATACCAGTAGAAAGTCAACATTATTTGGTATCTACTACATCTTTCTCTTTTTCGTAATACCGCCTGCTTTGGTGTATCATAAATGATTTTCTTCTCATTAACAGAGTTTGGAAGTAGGGTACAACCTCATGACACATAAATGTAGCACATGGGGTTAATGAATTAATGATTCATCACAAAGCTTTCAGAGGAAATTTGAAGTGCTTATATCTGTATACCTGTGTGATAATATGACCATTTATTTCCTCCTGAATAAGTCCAAAGATTCTGTATTTGGAAAACTATTTTGCGTGATACCATTTTTTAAAACTAAAACCTGAAGCCCCAAAATTTTATATTTTTACAGTTTCTTTGAGACTGAATCACCCACGCAACGCACCGGGGAAGGGGGTTGAATGTGAGTTTGAGTTTCATGCCCCCTCCCCACCCCACCCATTTTCAGACTATTGTGCCAAATCTGTTTTTGGCATGTACCAGTAATAACTTTATACAATGAATAGCCTCATTAATGCCATACATATAGAGCTGATTTCTGGATTCAGCTTTTTGTAAACAAAATATGTTTTTGCCAATGAAATATTATTGCTGCTATACAATCTGCAGTCTGATGTCTGTTATGGTTTTTCATGATGGTGTAGTACGTCTAATATTCAAGATACAGACTGCACTGCATTTCATTGAGAAAGTTAGGGATTTGTAATGAAGTAGGTCACATTAAACTAATTTTGATTAGGTGTTGTGGGACTTATCAGCAACATCTAAATGTGGATGTCAAAGTGTCAAATATATGGGCTAAAGAATGTTGTAAAGGAAGAAATGGAGATTATGATAGTTTAATTTCCTTGCCAAATTATGCTAAAGTGGTCTAGTTTACTGGCAGCATGTAAGGTTTTTAAACTGCTTACACATACAAGATTTATTGGGTGGTTGAATATATGTGTCCATGATCATGCATGCCTGAATGACTACAGTTGTGACAAATTTTCTGTTTCTTACCAAAAATAGGTTACCATAACCAAGGTACAGGATGTAGAAACACAGAAGATGTGTCCAGTCATTACTGTCAAGTCAGAAGATGTAGGTCATATAGTCTTACACGGGTCAATGATGGCTACCCAAATGAAAGAATGAATGACTCTAACATACAGTCATACTAATATGCAAAATTTAGCATCCCTTCCATGTAAGAATAACGAGCTTAATCTCCATTAATCATCACTTGTAAGAATTAGAAATAACATTTTTTACCCTCGGGTAGATTCATTCCTACATCAGTTTGTCCTTCTGTCTTCCTAATCCAGGCTGTAACTCAAAACATCTGTTGACAGTGAGACCAATGTCCTTTGTTTGGTTTACTAATGGCACTTTGAGCACATTATTGGATACATCCTAACAAGGAGATAATAGTACTATAGCATGATGGGGTCCAAACTAGGAGATGATAGTATTATAGCATCATGGGGTTCTAACTAGGAGAGAGAATAGTACTATAGCATGATGGGGTTTTAACTAGGAGAGAGAATAGTACTATGGCATGATGGGGTCCTAACTAGGAGAGATAATAGTATTATAGCATGATGGGGTCCTAACTAGGAGAGAGAATAGTACTATAGCATGATGGGGTCCTAACTAGGAGAGAGAATAGTACTATAGCATGATGGGGTCCTAACCAGGAGAGAGAATAGTACTATAGCATGATGGGGTCCTAACTAGGAGAGATAATAGTACTATAGCATGATGGGGTCCTAACTAGGAAAGAGAATAGTACTATAGAATGATGGGGTCCTAACCAGGAGAGAGAATAGTACTATAGCATGATGGGGTCCTAACTAGGAGAGAGAATAGTACTGTAGAATGATGGGGTCCTAACTAGGAGAGAGAATAGTACTATGGCATGATGGGGTCCTAACTAGGAGAGAGAATAGTACTATAGCATGATGGGGTCCTAACTAGGAGAGAGAATTGTACTATAGCATGATGGGGTCCTAACTAGGAGAGAGAATAGTACTGTAGAATGATGGGGTCCTAACTAGGAGAGAGAATAGTACTGTAGCGGAACACTCCCTCGGCTACACTGCCCCGAGTCTTGCTATCTCGGGTTCTTTAGGATAGGTCTTATAGTTGGAGTGATACCCCGCTGAATCTGTCTAAGGACTGGCACTCCAGAGTGTGACAGATTTCTACCTCAGCAGGATAGCGTCTTATTCCTGGCTTCTTGTGTGTCGCCGACTTGGTCTCAGTCGCCGACTGGGTCGCCGACATGTCGCAGGGTCGCCAACTTGTCGCAGGGTTGCAGATTGGGCACAGACTTGGTCGCAGTCGCCGACTGTGTCGCAGACTTGTCGCAGTCTCGGTCGCAAACTTGGTCGCAGTCGCCGACTGGTCACAGACTTGTCGCAGTCTCGGTCGCAGGGTCGCTGACTGGTCGCCGACTTGTTGCCGACTGGGTCTTCTTCTGGTCGCCGACTGGTCACAGACTTGTCGCAGTATCGGTCGCAGGGTCGCCGACTGGTCGCAGACTTGTCGCTGACTGGGTCTTCTTCTGGTCGCCGACTGGGTTGCAGACTTGTCGCAGGGTCGCCGACAGGTCGCAGTCTCAGTCGCAGACTTGGTCGCAGTCGTTATGCGATCGTGATCAACAGAGAGACGACAGTGCGAAATGAAGAAAGAAGAATTTATCCTCAGTCAAAAAACTGTATTACCGCAAGACCTCTGCATTGCTTGGATGAGCCTTGTGGCGCCGGGCTGTTGGTCGAAGAAAGACCTTGTCCCTAATCTTTTCTGATTCCCTGGCCCGGCTCTCTCCTGTCCAACGTAATGCGACCAAGTGTGCTTGCTCTGGCGGGGTGGTTATACTGCTTCTCTATAGGGGACGTTTTCACACTATACCGCTTCCTAACACACCACCATAGCAGCCACAGTTGGCCCATGTATATACCCAGGCGGAATCACGTGACCCAAAACTAAGATGTTAGATGGCACTACAAAGCCCGCCAAGCATTTAAAATAACAACATAAACTTTAACGAAACGAAATAGTAAATAATGAAACGAAAATTTGAAGTCCATGGGGTTTCCTCGTTACAGTACTATAGCATGATGGGGTCCTAACTAGGAGAGAGAATAGTACTGTAGCATGATGGTGTCCTAACTAGGAGAGAGAATAGCACTGTAGAATGATGGGGTCCTAACCAGGAGAGAGAATAGTACTGTAGCATGATGGGGTCTTAAGTAGGAGAGAGAATAGTACTGTAGCATGATGGGGTCCTAAGTAGGAGAGAGAATAGTACTATAGCATGATGGTGTCCTAAGTAGGAGAGAGAATAGTACTGTAGCATGATGGGGTCCTAACTAGGAGAGAGAATAGTACTGTAGCATGATGGGGTCCTAACTAGGAGAGAGAATAGTACTGTAGCATGATGGTGTCCTAACTAGGAGAGAGAATAGTACTATAGCATGATGGTGTCCTAACTAGGAGAGAGAATAGTACTGTAGCATGATGGGGTCCTAAGTAGGAGAGAGAATAGTACTGTAGCATGATGGTGTCCTAAGTAGGAGAGAGAATAGTACTGTAGCATGATGGGGTCCTAACTAGGAGAGAGAATAGTACTGTAGCATGATGGGGTTCTAAGTAGGAGAGAGAATAGTACTATAGCATGATGGGGTCCTAACTAGGAGAGAGAATAGTACTATAGCATGATGGGGTCCTAACTAGGAGAGAGAATAGTACTATAGCATGATGGGGTCCTAACTAGGAGAGAGAATAGTACTGTAGAATGATGGGGTCCTAACTAGGAGATGATAGTACTATAGCATCATGGGATCAATGTTTTGTGCAGATGTAAATTTAATTGTTGTCAACTACTTTTCAAGATTTATTTAACATAAAAATACAGTCATAGGTGGTTTAGTGGTTAGTGTCTCAGACATGTGACTGACAGGATTTAAGTTTGAATCCTACTATTGAATCAACCCAGGTTGTCTACCACAGTGTAACTGTATCTATCCTTGGTCAAGGCATGTAACTCCAACTCTTTCAGCACTAAATAACCTATTTGTGATACTGTGCCATAAAACACCTGAACCAAACCATAAATATCATAATTATTCTTTGTCATAACATTTTTTTACAGCAATAACTTTCATTATTGAATGTTTGCAATTTAGTTCAGATAAAAGTTAATAATAATAATAATAATAATAATAATAATTATAATAATGTCATTATTATTTTAAGAGGGTTACTCAATTATAAAGTGCTAATCAGCCTTGAGGCCTTCTATTGTGTACAACGTTAAAAAATTTGCATATAAATGCCATGTTCACACCTAAATATGCACAACACATACACAACACACATAATTACCTGTGTTTACACACTTGAACTGATAATATTATAACATACAAAGATAAGCATGTGACAATTTACCTACGGATTTACACTGACATACCACAGGAAGTGTTGGACACTATCTATTAAACTGTTATATTTCTTCCAAGCAATCTTCCTTTCATGAAAGGATTGTGTGGTTTGAGCACATTTTGTTTCCTTTGGGAATCTGAATATTATTTTATAAAAAGGCACCCGAACACTGACAGCTTCTTTATTTTGGTATCGGCAGTTTGTAGTTATTTGAAACATATATATATACAACAAAAGCAACTTTAAAGTAAACTTTGAAAGTAATGGACAGCCAAAAGTGATTGAGCCATAGATAAAAGTAAGTAATTATTACTATATAACAAAGAAAGGGGCAAGCATTGTTGATGCTGTTAAACTGGGCTAGGGTGCTTGAATATAAACTATCAACATAAAAATAATCTCCTTAATCAATAATGTTAACCTAATATATTTCCTCTTGTTCAAGAGTGGAGGAGTATTTAGTCTAAATTTTATTAACATAAACATGCAGGTAGCTAAGGATGTCAACACAATCATGTCATGTATGAGTGAAATGTACATCATTTTCTGAAAGATTTTAATGTAAACTTTGCTTCAATGAAACCATATTAGTGGCACAGCTGACCAACCAGTTTGAATTTAGCCTTAATTCTAACTTTCATAATTGTTGTATTTTCTAAGTGCCACGATATAGTTACTATGTAATTGAACTATTATTTCCTTGAATTGGTTGAATCTATCTATTACTACCACACCTATACCTATGCATTATGAGCAGGTGTGATTAATGCATAACCTAACCTCCATAGCAACAGGAAGTGCTACGACTCTTCGGAATAGCACAGAAAGATACCTGTACAAATGTGACCTCTCTGCACAGGGAATCGCCACATGGCATCCTCATCGATCTTATGGCACATACATATACCCAACAACGATGCAGAAGATGGGTTTGGGAAACACAGCTACTTGACCCCAGTTGGGTTTGATTTTGTGACCTCTGGTCCCAGAAGCCATTGTGCTAAATGCAAGGCCAGTACTTCCCACATTCAGTTTTATTTATGTAATCTGAATTAAGTCCAATGGAAATCTGTTCAGAAACATTCTAGAATGCATCAAGTACAATCTCTCATGGCAGCTCCACTTTGTCACAAATTGAGTGCACTTTTCTCCATTTAATTAGATATAGTAGCCTGTCACTAAAGGACACAGAAATGTATTCTTTGTAGGCAGGTGACCTTTATATTGAGTTTTATTACTGAAGTAAAATTAGGATGAGGGATTTGTCAATTATGAGCAAGTGCCTTTATATGGAAGTGTCCACAAAGGCATGTACCTTTATATGGAAGTGTCCACTAAGGCATGTGCCTTTATATGGAAGTGTCCACTAAGGCATGTGCCTTTATATGGAAGTGTCCACTAAGGCATGTGCCTTTATATGGAAGTGTCACTGTATTTTAATTTTATGTAGGTTTCATGTCAATAACAGTATTTGCTACTGCTGTTATTAAATAGAATTTAGTAACTGAAAACATTATTTTCTATTCTTTGTTAATCCATTCAATAACTGTTATTAAATAGAATTTAGTAAAGCAAAAGCATTATTTTCTGTGTCTTTGTTAATCCATTCAATAACTGTTCAACTGAAGATTTTCTTGGTCAACTTTTACAGTCATTATGTACATTTCTTGTTTGATGTCTAATGTGAAGTATGTTGGCATGTTTCCAGTGGAACCTTGAAACATACAGGTAAATTGGCAGGTCTGTAGTGTAGGTAATTTAATTACCTTAGGTGTAACTGTGAAAGTTTATCAACAATGGAACACAAATATGACCCTTGAATGCTTAAAGAATTAAAAATTACCACTTTATGTACATATATGCTTCAAACTATTTCAATACTTTTTTGAAAAATGTTTAACACAGATCTTAAGCTGGTTTGAAAGGGAAAAGTTCAGCCAATCAGGGTCAGTGTTCAAAGAAAATAAAATAATGGTAGGCTAAAGCATTAGACCATGGATATATCTTCAATTTACAGAATCAAGACAGGCATGTAGTATGTTCTGGAAGGACTTTATTTTCAAATGGAATGTTAACAGCACATCATCCTGTCAATGACTATTTAATGCCAAGGCAATGGGAGTAAAGTGTTTTGCCCCAAGACACACTGGCAATTAACCCAGTCTGGCCCAGGTAGGATTTAAACCTGTGACCTTTGGAGAATGAGGTGGCACTCTACTACTTAGCCACATGGACACACCATGGCAGCTGACAGGTTGGTCCAGGTAAGATTTGAACCTGTGACCTTTAATTTGTTAGTCTGGCCCAGTTCTACTGAGCCACAGGGACACTGTGGTGCCTGACCCAAGGCCTGTGTAGGATTTGAATCAGTGACCTTTTGATTGTGAGTCTGACACTCTAAAACTGAGCCACATAAACACCATGTCAACTAACTTAAGCTGGTTTGTTGCGGGATTTAAACATAGGACCTATCCACTGAGTCCAGCACACAACTACTGAGTTAATTCACTCTAGAATATTTTATTCATTGAGCTGAAGTGTATAAGAAAACCAATTTAATTGTAACCGCTTACAAATCTATAAGACCTTGACAGAAGGCTGTGATGTAACATATTTGCACATGTATAAAATGTGGCTAACTTTTAAAAACATATATAGACCCATTTCTGCCATCCCATAATGTGCTGGCAGATCAGGATGTAATTCAAAGTCAACAGTGTAAACCCTAATCTGTGGGTGCATTACATACTGTTCAGAGTTTGGTTTACACAAGTTAATATAGAGTAGGTCCTTGACAATGCAGGTAGTGGTGTTATTAGATCAAGCCACTTTGTTGTTTAGGATTATAAATTACCCATACACTGAAGGACTTTCACAGTGAATCAGTCAAAAATGTCAAGATCATCCATGAACTCTATTGATAGTATAGTAAATATCAGTCATCTGAGAAATGTAAATTATATGGTCTGAATTGGAATAAACTGTGTATGAAATTGGCTCAAGATTTTTTTCCTTGTCGTAACTGTGACTGTATTTACTAGTTACAACTGGCCGCAACACAACTGCCAGATCACCCATGGTGGACCATGCCAGCGTCATCCACTTTAAATCTTAAGTAAAACAGCAGCATAGACCCTGATCTGCCAGCACATTATTCAATGTGTGACTAGTTGAGTATTCATTACAGGTGATCAAATTTGATATATACTATATTTATGTTACATTATAACAGAAAATGTGAGAAAGTAAATCTAATACTGTGTTAAAGAATGACAATACAATCAAGTGGATCATGTGGAGTTACAAGGTATCCAACACTTAAAGGACCCAACTTTATGCCATGCAGAATAATTATGAAAGTGAATGAAATCTTTTATGGAAATTTCACAAAAGTAATTTAAGTTTCAAATAACAAATTCATGTCCTGTAAACTGAATTTTAATCCTAATACATACCGGTACTATAGGAATTGTCATCAACAATACTACAGACACCAAAATTGTAGGTATAAAAAGATATTTACCATTAATTGAATTTGAAAAGTCAATGCTTGTGTTTTCTTCATCCATTTCTACATTCTAATGCATGTACATGTACATTACCATGTGTTTATAATAATAACTTTTTAAAAAAATATACACATGAATTATACACATATATTATCATTAATTGTGCTTAATATTAGCACTGTTACTTATTCAAATTGAATGAAATGCATAATTATGAAAGATTATAATAATATTTTTAATTTAATGAAGATTTCAATTATGCAAAGAAGAAAGAATACAATTATCCAGATATGGCAGTGACATCAGTATTATCATGTTTCACATTTTTCAATAAAAATACAAGAGGCACCATGGAGATGACATATTCCCATGATTCCCCACTTATATCAAGACAGAAGATACACTATGGTCCACTCTCAAAATTGATACTAATTCTAGTACCCTATGATCCTCATTTAATATCCTACTTATGTTGTACTTTGTTTCCATGGTAACATAACAAAAAATGAATATGGAAAACTCTAAGCATTAAAAGGCACAGCTATGCAATTTGCTTGTCAAGTGTTCCAAGTTTGGTTCAAATATTTTGAATGGTTTTAGAGTTTATCTGTGGAAATGAAAATATTTTCACACATATGTACATAGTGATAGCTATATTCCCCCACTCTATTTTAAAAGCTAAAGCCAGGTCAGAACATAATGAAAGTTACTGTGTTTAGTCATTTCATCATCATCATCATCATCATCATCATCATCATCAATCCCTTAACCCAAGAGGTCATTGGGGCACCACAGTTGACTTTACAACCAATTCTCTCCATCTTTCCCTGTTCTCTACTGCCCTTTGGGAATCTCCAAATCCCATGCCTGTCCACTCCTTATAGGAGACCAGAAATGAAACTTTTCCTTTTATGTATGTAATTCTCTACAAATTTTAATTCAACTGTAATGTTTATAAATTAAATATTGTTGGCGGGTAGTGATTATGTTGTACGGAAGATACCACGATTCCATAAGTTGCAGAGTTTTGCCGAGTTTTGATTAGACGACAGATCACGTAGTCCCATGACGCAATACTAGCCAGTCCTCGAATACAAACAGAAACATGGCGAGGGTGACAGACAAGAGGAGACCAGATTTGGGTTGCACATTCAAAAGTTGAATCTGCTTCCGAGATATGCTTATATGTGTGTGTTAACAATGTGTTTAAGACCTGAAAGCAGAGAAGTACAACAGTAAGAAGGTGCTCATATTTCATATTTTGGAATTTAAAAAAGCAGTGTAATTTTAAAATAAATATTTATACATTGTGCGCTGAGAAAAAATGTGATAAAGATTAAGTGATGGTGCCTAACGTAAAAATTAAAACTTTACCACAATGCAATAAATTCATTTAAGAAGATGAGGTTCAATCATATTATATGTAAATGACATATTCATTACCTACCCCCAACATGCACAAACACACACCACCTAAGGAATAATATCTTGAAAATATACATCCAACACTGAAACACTGAGAGATAATACTGAATTCTGGGCGAAGAGACTAGAACGGGGACCGACTTGTGTGTGAAACAACATCCATTACCGGGGAGGTGTAAACGGCATTGAGAACAGTTTTCATCGGTCATAAGTTAAGCATTAGTTTTTCTCAACCCAACCCCACAAATAAATCTGCAAAGCAGAAATCATATGTAATTAATTTAAACATTAAAAACTTCTTTCTTACGAATTAATTACAGTGTATTTTACATGCAGGCTACAGTTAGTATATTGACAAATCTGATAATATATATATATATATATATATATATATATATATATATATATATATATATATATATATATATATATAGATATGTCTGGTCTAATAGTTTATGTACTGTACTGGTCAGTGCTCAAAGAAAATTTTTTAGGCACAGGCCCTTGGCTGATGACTTAAATAAACTCACAAGCCCTGACTGAAATGCCACAACCCCGGACAGTTCATACCTGACAACTCCCAAGCCGGGCGAAAACCTCCCGATGTTTGGGGTATTACCACGACTACCTCCCAATCTCGTAATATCTCCCGATTTTTTGCAGAGAACTACCGATTATTACATTATGTCTGTCAATTTTCATTCCTCAGAAAAAGAAACCAAACCGTACATAAATAGATATGATGTATGCAATCCATGGATGCCATATTCTGTTTTATCACTTGTGAATAATGTAGTGATAAAACCAGTGCCGGATTTAGACATATGCTAAACAAGCTACAGCTTAGGGCCTCACAGTCTGAAGGGGTCTCTCAAATTTATTTTATACCAAATAGGACCTCTAAAGCTTCCCATCGCTTTGGGCCTCTTTATGTCTAAATCTGGCACTGGACGAAATAATTAATATCACACGACATTTTTTTTCTTCTGTAAATAGAATGTTAAGATTAAATATTACTCACGTAAATTTCAGATTTTTTTAAACCACTACAACAGTACTGTAGTTAAAAAAATAAAAAAAATAAAATTGTCACCAGTTAGCTTAAATCCCATGAATGATCACTGTGAATGCTGTATAATTTTCTCTGCAATCAAAATCGCATATCCATTTCCGCCAAAGAAACTCGGCCAGTTAACACCTGACATTCCTCTACTGTATATGTAAAGTTTAATTACCATGTTTAAATTAGAAGAAGGAATAAAACAAAATATACCATGCAGTATATGTGCCCCCAAAGAACTAATTCAGAATAAATATTTTATTCAGTAAACAGTGTTGCATGCCTTAAGAATTAAACCAAAGGAAATAAGGTGGGACAAAACGTGGGAAAAACAGTTGCCACATGTACGGTAACTTGTGACTGCAGATTTAACTGTTAAAAGGCATCGTAAGTTACAACAAAATAGGGCATCGTTTATTGCCAATCAATTTCTGGTGCATACATACACACACTGTCGAACATGGTTTCTTTGAAGTATGTCTGACAGGCAGTCCTTTTCACAAGATAAATGCAAGGATAAGGATTAACTGTTAATCAGTCACCCTGGCTTTATTGCTTGTGTACTTAAGTCAAAACTTCAGCTGTTTTGCAGTTTAGCCACAGCTAACCAGAATATGAAAATGGGCTTGTCCTGGGGGATATCATAGGGAGATATGGCGCGTCCCATATAGTCGCCCCACCCAAATTTCTATTGTCAGCCAGTTAATGTGAAACTTTGATTTTATACCTGACCTCTTTTCTTTTAATTGCTGCTATTTAAACTGCCAAAGGGATAGTTTTGTATCAGTTCTAATTATTGCAGATTACAGTTTATACATACTGCATGTAACAGGCATAGACTAAAAGGGGCTTTTTTGTTGGGTTTTTTTTTTTTTTTTTGTTTAAAAAAAAAATTTAAGATTACTGAAAATTGTGTTTTCTCGAAACACGACCATGTCAGAGGTTTAGAATCTTATTTTTAGCAACGTTTCCATTTGATTAAAATCAGATCTCAATTTCACCTAGGACAGTGGTGATTTGATTTAGACCGTGCCGTTTTAAGGCATATATGTCAACATCTTGAAAATACATTTACCCATTTTATCAACGCGATCAAGGTTTCCTCAAGCAAACAATTGGTTTTTTTTTCCAACAAGCCCGACGGGCACCTCACTTTGAATACAGGATGTGCCTGAACTAAAATTAGAGGGGCCCCAGGTGTCGGGCTATTGGATTTTCTTTTTTAGCACAGCTGATGTAGATAAAAGGTCTGTGAATTGATTGTTGCATTTTGTGGTCACTTACTCAGCCGTCTGCCTATTTTCGTAACTCACACCAACATTTAGTCTATGCCGAGCATTTGCGTATCCTAGAGCTGACATTTTTTCAGGATCCCTCTTGTAACATTCCTTTGAGAAATATAATGAGCACAGAGTGCTGTATGGTGTTGCTTTGAAGTCGAATCGCTTGCAGTAATGTATCCATATGTTCTTTATGTCTTTATCTTTGGAAAAGAAAAACAAATGTTGTCCACAACCTTTTCTTAATGTGCTATTACACCCGTAAGCAGTGCAAAACAGCGTTGTCTTTTACTCTGGCAGCTGCCAGTCGGGATGCTGGAGTGGCTACTATGACATCACATCACGAAAGTAACCGAATAGGTGTGGAAATTTTGCATACGAGGTCACAGAAATTCAGCTTCTTGAAGATATGCCAATATTTAAATATTGGCATTACGGTCGCAGATGATACCTCAGAGTAAGGTTTTCTTGTATAGTGTGTTTATTATTGTTCTGTATTTCCATTGATTTCTGGTCTCCTTTAATGTTGTCTTCCCACCTCTTTTTCTGTCTGCCTCTTTTTCTGCACCCTCACACTGTGCCTTGCAAGATTGTTTTTGCCGGTCCAGATGATCTTGAGACATGACCATACCACTTAAGTTTGTGCTATTTTACAGTGGTCAAGAGGTCTTCATAGGATCCAATGGCTCATTGGATCCTGTTGTGGACTTCTTTGTTGGTTACATGGTCAATGTATGAGATGCCCAAGATCTTGCGTGGCATCTCATTTCAAAGGTTTGAATCCTTCTTTGTAGATCTGATGTGAGCGTCCATGTTTCATAAGCATACAGAAAGAGGTACATGACAATCGAGTGCATCATTCTTATTTTGGAACCAAAAGCAATGTTGGTATCTTTCCATATTGGTCTCAACCTTGTTATTGCTGCTGTTGTCTGGGCAATCCTGCAAAGTAGTTCTGGTTTGGAGCCCTCATCTTTGATAATTGATCCCAAGTACTTGAAGCTTGTGACTCTTTCCAGCTTCTGTCCACTGATCTTTATTTCTGCACTAATGCCATTGGTGTTGTTTGTCATCAGTTTGGTTTTTTCGGTGCTAATCTCCATACCGTATGCTGTGGAGGTTGTACCGAGGTGCTCAACCAAGTCAGCCAGTTCTTTTTCATCTCCTGCTAAACTATCAATATCATCTGTGAAGCGAAGGTTGGTGACTGTTCTTCCTCCAATGCTTGTGGTCATGCAAGGCATCCTCCATGATCCTTCCAGGAAAATATTGAAGAGTGTAGGTGATAGTATACATCCTTGTCTGACTCCAACTGTTGTTCGAAACCAATCTCCTCTGCTGCCATTGATGAGGACAGCACCAGTGGCTTTGTCATAGAGTTGCTCAACAACCCACACCAGGTTTGAGCTGATGTTATACTTCTTCCTAGTTGCCCATAAGGCTGCATGCCATACCCCATCAAAGGCCTTTTTGAAATCTATAAAGACGTGGTATAGATTCTGCTGATGCTGAAGGTATTTCTCGCAAAGGAGTCTGAGATTGAAGATTTGTTCTGTGGTGCTCCTTCCTGCTCGGAAGCCTGCCTGCTCTTCAGCAGTAATTTTCTCTGATTTAGGCTTTAGTCTGTTGAGAATTACCTTCAGCATGACTTTCCTTGGGTGACTGATCAAACTGATGGTTCTGTAGTTTTGGCACAGCTGTAGGTTTCCTTTCTTGGGGAGCACAATGACCAAGGATTGAGTCCATGTTGTGGGCCTTTCTCCTGTCTGCCATATCTTGTTGCAGATTGTTGTCAGGACTGTGACTATCTCTTCTCCTCCTGCTTGAATGAGCTCTGCTGGTATGTAGTCAATGCCAGCTGACTTTCCTTTCTTTAGTGACCTAACTGCAATTTCTACTTCTTCACAAAGAATGAGGTTGTCATCAATTTCTTCTGCCTGAGGGCAATTTAGTACTGCTGGATCTCCTTGGGTCTTATGATTGTACAATTCTGAGCAGTATTCTGTCCATCGCTTGAAGATCTCTTGATCTTCTGATCTGTCTTGGATGGTGGTAGTTTTCCCTTGTTTATGGGTTGTGAGATCTTTCACCAGTTGATTTGCCGTTTTGCTGTCATTTCTACTCAGACTGTCTTCAATTTTGCAGCATTCTCTTTCTATCCAGGATTCCTTTACATTTTTCATGCTTTTCCTGATCATGTTGTTTATCTCTCTGTATTTTCTAGCTTCTTCATGATCTCTTTTTCCCTTTTTCAATTCTCTTCTTTTGTCGCATAGTTCAGGGAAATCTGTTGTAACCCAAGGTTTCTTTGTTCGACGATATTTGCCATTGATCTCACTGGCTGTGCTAGTCAGAGCTGTGTTGAATGTGGTTGTTAAGGACTCTACGTTGGTGTCTTGGCTGTCCAGGGTTATCAAAGGTGCAAATTTACCACCTATCATTTCTTGGAAGGCTTCTGCGACTTTTGGATCTTTCAATTTTTCAAGGTCAAATCTGATTCTTGGTTGGTTAGGATTTGTGACCATTTTCAGGTGGAGGTGAAACATTGTCATTAATAAGTCATGGTCACTTCCAGTATCTGCTCCTGGAAAACTTCGTGTTCTGGCGATATTCAGTCCTGTGCAGAATCGTTTTTTCACCAAGATGTAGTCAATCTGGTTATAATGTTGTCCATCTGGACTGTGCCAGGACCATCTTCTATATGCTTTGTGAGGCCCGAATGTGTTGGCTTGCACAAGATTGTTGTAGGCAGCAAACTCTAAGAGCCTGAGTCCTCTTTCATTTGTTTCTACATTGCAGAAGGGTCCACAGGTGCTTTGCCAGTTTGTCTGTGAATCAACTCCCACCATTGCATTCCAGTCTCCTTGTACAAACAGAATGTCCTTCTTGGGTGAGTTGTCAATGACATTTTGCAGTTGGTTATAAAACTTCTCCAGTTTGTTGTCATCATAGTCAGATGTGGGTGCATAGGCCTGTATGATTGTGATGTTGAAGGGAGTCTCCTTCAGGTGGATGGTAATAAGCCTGTTTGAGACTGGGCAGCAACCCATAATGCTGTTAACAATGCCCTTGTGGACAAGAAATCCAATGCCATGATTGTGTTTGTCCCCTCTTCCACTGAAGTAGAGCTTATGCCCTTCATCTGTTGTTATTTCGCCAAAGTTTTTCCAGCGAACTTCGCAGAGACCAATAATGTTCCAGTTGTACCTCTCCAACTCATGTGTAAGTTCTTTCAACTTTCCCACAGCCCTCAGTGTTCTAATGTTCCATGTACCAATGATGATGTTGTCTCTCCCACGGATCTTGGTAGTGGGGGCATCAGTATCATACTTGTCACCTCCGTCCTGTTGAGCAGCAGAAGACTCGGTCATTGTTGACCCAGGCTGCGACCAATCTGGTATGGAAGAATTGTTAGTTGTCTTCATGTGGTGTGTCAGGGGCAAGATACAGCCTAGCGGAGCCCATCCCTCTCCAGACTGGATGACCACAGTCGAAATCCACTGATATAATGTGGCACACCCTGACCCTGAGCACATGGTTGTTGAGCTCATTTTGGAACCATTCTGCGCTGGCCATTGACTTCATCGAGGAAGACTTCCACCCAGTGATGCTGTGCTATCATCACACTATTTTACCCATAGTTGGCAGACTTGTGGGGGCGGGAGCGTCTTATTCCATCTTGTATGGATCCAGTGGACCTGTAGCACTGCCCATAACCAAGTCATATAGTCATATAACAAGTGTAAAAAGAGTAAACACAGTCTGTCAGGTGTCACCTAAAGCCCAGGTGTAAAAAGAGTAAACACAGTCTGTCAGGTGTCACCTAAAGCCCAGGTGGATAATCATTGCTAGTAAAATGTTCATTATAGTTGTAATTTCTTCAAGTTGGAAGCATAGACCCTTATTGCCACTGCTTCAGTGGCCTAGTGGTTAGAGCATCTGCCTTGGATGTGGGAGGTTGCAGGTTCAAACCCTGGACAAGTAATACCAAAGACTGATAAAAATGGTACTAACAGCTGCCTTGCTAGGCACTCAGCATTAAGAGGTTAGTGTTAAGACTGGTCGGCCAGTTGTCAGGATAATGTGACTGGGTGGGACATCATGCTAATTGTCTGCAGCATGGTGCCCTAGTGCTAGACATCCCTATAAAGTGCCACAATGCAGACATGGTAGCAATATGACTGAAAATGTTAAAAATCTAAATCACACACACACACACCATTATTGCCTAGTATATTACACAAGAGCAAATCAATACCTGTATCCTTTGCAGTTGTGTTCACAATAATTTCAACATGTATATATGATTAGATATGGGATGTGTAATTTTTCATGATACAGGTTTATCTTGTACTGTATTGACAGCTGTTTGTATCAGACCTTTTAGGAGTGTCTGCTATGTTATCATATTGTTGTATGGTAGCAAGCAGAAAAGATGGGTGGGTGTGTGGAGAAATTGCAGATATAGATTAAAGTGTTTTTTTTACTGTTGGATATTGTGTGCAAGACAAGTGATCAAGCTTTAGAGCCTCATGTATTTAAGTGTGAACACAATATCCATCAGTAAAAACACTATGATGCATGCCATTTTTTAAATTATAAATTTATGTAATTTCTTTCCCAAAATTGTATGGGTACAAAAAAATAATTTAATTATCTGTTATCATTGTATCACACATCAATATGTGGCACAGTAACTTGTAATTTTATGTACTGTAATAAACAGCAAGTAGTAAGTGTTTGACAGTGTCAAAAATGAGTAAATTATATTACTACAACACACAATGCATTTAAATAAAAAGAGACATACATTAAAATCCAAACTAAGGAGTTGCAGTTAGGGAGAAACAATTTATTGATTTACTGATGCATTGATACTTTTATAACATTGATATTCAAGATGGAGAATTGATTCAAAACAAGGTTTTCTTTATGAAAGTTACTTTAATCTTCGAATAATTCTTGGTTGATTTTTTTTCCTTTATTTATTTATTTATCGTATGTTGTGTATCATGATATATATTGATAATTAGCATAGGAATGTGATTTCACTCCTTGCAGGAATTCCATTTGTTCATTTTAAACTATATTAAACAAAATTGTGAGCCAGATGGAAGGAATAATAGATGGACAGACAGACTTACAGACAGACAGACAGACAGACATGAAGATTCTAGAATACCCCTGCCTCAAGATGTGGAATGTTATTACCCAGCATATTAACGTGTAGATTGTCTTTTTCCTTTTCAGTCCTAGCAGCAGAAATAGTAAAACATTACTTTCCCAAATTGGTAGAATTACACAACTACAGTCCTGCAGCAGCTACAAAACAAAAACAAGAGAACTGGTATCTTTTAAACAGGTAAGCTTGCAAAAGAATAATAATGATCATAAGTTTGCAAAAACAATAGTCCAAAAGTAAATAAATCCAGCAGGACAAATTTAATCTTATACTTCAGACTACCAAGATAAGTTATATCATTACCACAAAATTTCTCCTGGTTTCTGTCATTTTAAATAATCTATGCTCAGCTCTCTCTTTCACATATATGTCTGTACCACTATCAGAGCATACAAGTAATTGTCAGAAGCTCATAATACTTGCATTATTTCCAATTTTACAATAGTTTTTAAAGATGTATGCTTGCTTTATCACATCTGTACCTTTGTCTTGTCAATTCTTGGTGTGGACCAGAGACAATTCTTAGTCAATTGGGAATTTTTTAACACATTGTTCTGTATATTTAATTTGCATTATATGTTGCCCTTTCTTAATGATTGTATGTTATATACATTTGTATTTTGTACTTGACCTTATCCAAAATCAAGTTCACAGTGTATACCTGACTAGTAACATTTATTTTGTAAACAATATAATACATAGCTAATATTTCTCTGCGCGTATTGATTAAATATTAGGATTATTATTAAAGGAGGTAAACATGTTTGTCTAGGATATTGGTATTCCCCATGGAAAAACCTGGTGTACCTGATGTTTGCCGTGTTCTTTATAATAATTTTAGCAATATACCTTATCATGTTGACAACTTAGAATGGTCTGGAAATGAACATTTGACCCTCATCCTAGTTCTTTTTTGTGTCTTAACTTTTAATATAATGTTGTTTAATTGAGAAATTGTTCATTCTTGTCTTAACATACTAAAGCAGAATCAGCCTTGCTTTGTCTTTTTTTTTCCTTTTTCATTTGAGTGGAATTATATATTCAGATTATTATTCACTGGAAATACAAAATGCTCATCAATTATATTCTTGGATGGAAACTTTATATTGGAATTTTAGTGAATTAAGACAAGAACATTTTTGGACTATATTATTGTGATGCATCAGAAGACAGCAGATCATCACACTTGTGGCCATTGACACATTACCATGTTTGAAACTACAGGCACCTAAACACAATTTAATATTAGAACTTATTTGGAATACCACTAGAATTCAGTTGGAACTTCATACATTTGAACTTGTGACAGAAAGTTTATGACTGTTTGGGATTTAATTCACAATACTGTAAGTTCTTAAAATTTTAAACTTTGTATTATAAAGAATAAATTATTTGTTGAATTTTACAAAACTTGTTGGTTTTCACTCTTTTCTGTTACTTAGTTCAAGACCATAAAGTTGTAACAACTTGGTTATGTGATCCAAACGTATTGAAAAATATAGTAATTTTCCAGGTGATAATATTAGGATTTTTTGTTACATGGAGCATAGAAAGAGTTAGCATGTATACTTATGTATAACTTAAGCTGAACTGCAAACATCTTAGACCCTGATCTGCCATCACACAATGCTCTGGAAGATCAGGGCCTATCTTGATTGTTGTAATCATTACTCCTAACAAACCACACAGACCCAGATCTGCTTGCACATATACCATTATATGGTATACAAGCTGCATAAATCCAGATCTGCTTGCACATTATACCATTATATGGTATACAAACCGTATAGACCCAGATCTGCTTGCACATTATACCATTATATGGTACCGATAACATCAGGGCTCTATAACCCTATCCTTTTCTTCTGTCCATATTTTCTCATCCATTCATGTTCATTTGCTGAGCTGCTGTATTTTGACTTAGATCCTCATTTCTTGAATAATCTCTTTATCCTTACTGCTAATGTCTGATTTTTCTTTTTTCAAAGAAATAGTACAAATTTATCTGTGTACCGGTAGTTACATTACAGTCTGATGTCCTTTTGGACAAGGAAGAAATTAAAAATTATTGTAGCTTGCATGGTTTTATCTGGGTTCATTCTTGATGATAGGGTTGATTTGGAACATGGAGAAACTTGCATTGTACAATTAAAAATATGAATATTCAAATGTTAGACTGTTAGACTAAATTAAATATAAAATATAATTTTTGGATACTTTTTATCATTTATTTATGGTATGGAAAATTTTATCTTTAAGTCTTGTTGCAAAGCTGCAGTTTTGAAACAAATTAACCTATACTTAAACAAGATTTATACTGTACTTATATGTGTTTGTGTGTGTTATATATATATATATATTATATATATATATATATATATATATATATATATATATATATATATATATATATATATATATATATATATATATATATTGGTTCAAGGCAAGTAGAATATATCAAAAACTGCCTGGATGACAACTATTTTGAATTGCATCAAGCTATTAAGTACACAGTGTTTTTCAAAAGAGCACTGTGAGCATTGCATGTTCTCAAAAAATGGCCTTCAGATATAAAAAATGCATGTATAAATTTGGGGGTGGGGTGCATCAACTTTTTATTCAGTGACTTTCCATTGACTTGTCAGATCAAGTGAATGATATTTTTATGTGTTGCTTTATTATACCTATCCAAAACTATGGACCTTTTTGACCTCACTCATGTATTTTATTTTTTATGAATTTTTATATTAGGCAGGTGTATGCAACATTAAATTTGTGAATAAAGTCTGTCCCTTGCACACTAGAAAGAATAAAGTCTGGATATATTACTGAGATCCTATTAAAGAAAACAGTTTTCTATATATGGTCTGACATGAATATATATATAAAGTCTTGCCCATATTAAGTGATAATTCATGGTCAGATGTTACAATCATGTGAACTGCAATCATATACCTATAAACCATAATATAGATAGGAATGGATCTTGACATTGTCATGTTTGCTCAGTAATGATTAATAGCCTGGTTCTTCATTATATTGATTTCCAATAGATTGGGGTCAAGTGAGATTTTCTTTCATTAGTGAAAGAACAAATTTAAGTCAATATTTTATCTTAGTTAAATGGGTTTTTACCATCAGTGTGTCAACACTTTCACATGTATTTTCTTATCCTTTAACAATCTATGTTTTCTGTAGCCAGGTGAAATATGAGATTTTTATACAGGTAGCTATTTATTCACTATTTCGCTTTCAAATAATTACTTGAATTCACCACCATATTCCATTATGAAACTTTGTAAGTACCTTGCATTTGGGGCAAAGAAGAAAGTTATCAATATAGGGCTCAAAACATCAAAGGTCAAGGTCACATGGGCTGTAAGAAGGAAAACTGTTTTCACACAATACTTTGACTAGTATTATACAAGATATCAGAATGTGTAAATGTCTTGCATTTTAGATAGGAATCAGGCCTATTGATTAAAGACCATGTCATAGGAACTAAAACAAAATGTTTTGCAATTTTGTATGTTTATATTTGTAGAGCTTAGCTTATAATCAGCACTATATAGCCAGTATTTTGCTGATATGCCATTAAACATAAATATATACAATGGTTTCTGCACTTTACATTGAGTAAAGGTATCAGCTGCTTTTTCCAGACCTTGTGGATTGATACATTAAAGACACTTATTTATTTTGGGGTCAAATGATCAAAGGTCAAGGTCACGTGGAGTAAAAGCACGAAAAGGAAAACAAAACTATTACACGCCTTGACTAAACTCCTTGATGGCCAACATTTGAGACAAGGAAGAAAGGAAGACATCTGTTCATTGGGGTGGGGGGCAGGGGGTTAGGTCAAAAGTAAACATCAGGGATAGAAGACTGTTTCCACCAAATGACAAAATCCTACACTAGAAATTATGGTGAAAATTTATGGATGGTTTGCATTTGAGATAAAAAAAGGCATCTCTTAATTTTATGGTCAGTAGATCATAGGTCCAGGTCACTGAGACTGAAGGAAGGAAAATAGTATCCACAAAATTACTTGAGTTCTGGGTTGGGTTTTTTTTATAATTTTGACTAAATTTTGTGGATTGCTTGCATTTACGATAAGGAAGGCACTTGTTGATTTTAAATTCAAATGGTCATTTTTCCAACCAACAAAATAGGGTTGTTTAATAATACTATTTTTTACCATGTGGTGGGCATATAATTTACTTTTTATGGTAGTCTTCCTGCAACAATGTGTTCTATAGTTCATTCCATTCAGCATCACGAATGATATCCATGTCTGTAGCTCAATGAATTTTCACATCATCGTCTTTAAATGTACATAAAATTACTTAATTTGTTTAGTGCACAAACTATTTCATCACCATTTGCATTGTTAAACAGCATAACACTTGCCACTTGCAACTCATTGCATGCTGAAACAGGTAATCTGTTTTTGTCTACTTCTCCTATGCTGCCATAAACTATAGAAGAGTTAGTAAGGAGCTTTCATATTCAGACATAATCTAGTTGCCTCCCTTTCATTCCTTTGCAGTATCAAGAACTGACTCTTAAAAACTCAGGATGAACATGGTGGGTTATTTGTACACAAACCAGTTTTTTCCAGCATGTGTATACAACTATTTTTCATATTGTTTTAATTATTCCATTACAAGAGGTCTAAGCATCTGTTTCCATTTTCAGCTGATTATTTGTCAATCACCAGCAGATAAAAAACAAGATAAAATTGTTTTTACAAGAATTACCTCTCTTTGCTAAGGGTAAAATGCAGTTAGTGTATTTGCTGTCTCATTAGGCATATTTCATGTAAAAAATTTCTGAGACCATTACATTAACAAATATCTGTTTGTTAATCTGGTAATATACCACAAAGGATGCGATGCGATTTGGATTTTTAATGTAGCTTTGACAATTTTCAGGTCATATCGCCATGATATCTGCAGTGTAACAGTTTTTAGTGATGCTTAGCACTGAGGCATCATGCTGCAGACATGTAGCATGGTGTCCCACCCAGTCACAGTCTCCAGACACCAGGCCAACCAGTCCTAACACTAACTTCTTAATGCTGAGTGCCTAGCAAGACAGCTGTTAGGACCATTTTTAGAAGTCTTTGGTATGACTTGGCAGGGGTTTGAAAATCTGCGACCTCCCGCATCTGAGGCACAAAATGACTTAGGAGGAAGGCAATACAAACTCATACAATATCTCACAAAAGGACGAGTTTGTATTGCCTTCCTCCTAAGTTTGATTTTTGAAATGGCCTTAAGGGAGAATAGTCCTTGACTTATGAGTCACCCTCTATAAATAAAGTATTATTATTTTTATTATTATTATTATTATCATCATTATTATTTTTTTTTGTTTTGTTTGAAACATAACTTTTTATTAAGGATGGTATATACTTTTATATTTGAGACTGAATGGGATTGTTTAAATCATTCTTTGCCATCAATTCAAGGATTTGTGGCCCCAGATTGCTTGTCTTTTTTATTGGGTGTCTGCAGCATAACTTTTCAAAGAATTTTTGGATTTCAACCAAATATGACATGCAGCTTTAAATTGTTGATAAACCCTGAATGATATCAATTTCCAGCATTCATTGTTGTCCAATTCAGGATTTATGTCCCCTGAATGCAAATGTTCTTAATTTCATTTTCCCAGCATACCTCTACCAAGGATAGTTGAACTTTTAACAAAATTTTCATATAGCTTTATATTGGTGAAATGTTGAATGAGTTTGATTTCAGTATTCCACATTATCATTTACAAGAGTTGCATCCCCTGATGGGCTGTCTTGAGCATCATCCTGAACTTTGGTTTCTGTAGCATAACTTATCTTATTTTCACCATATCTGTCATGCAGTTTTATCTTCATAAGATCTCAGATGAGTTGAATTTCCAAATGTAAGATTCAAATAAGTTTCATTTTAAGGTTGCAATGTCATTTATTAGTGAACTGGTTGGCCATTGTTTCCAATCTTGGATTCATCCAGGTTGGCACATGAATGCAGCCTGTTGTTAAGTTTAATTACCATCATTTTACATTATTATTTTATACAGTTATTGTAGCTCATTATTGTTTATACAGTTATTACTAATTATTGTTTCTGCAAAACTCCAATATTTAAGGTCCTGCAGAACTGCTTGTAGCAAGTTGGCCCCTTTTTAGTGCACTTATTGCTAATAGAGATAGTACTTATTAAGGTTCAGAAGTTTTTCATTTTTGCTTAGTTTGAAAAATTAAAAGTATTTTCTTGGTTTCTCTCCCACTGGGTAATCCTTTTGATCAAGAAATGTATGTGTATAGAACAGGAAGAGTTTAGAATAATAGGGATTCATATTGGTCTGATTGTACATGGCTGTACATTATTTATGATGTGCATCTCTTACAAGATAGCCAGCTATGTATGGCCATTTCCATTATATGAACTTCGGAGGTAATTTATTTTTTAAAAAACATGCTGATTTTAAATGGCACCTTCAGAAATTAGTAAATGCCTACACTGTGAAAATTCATTTTTGTACTTTTAGAACCATCAAAATTGGTGTAATTTGTATTATTTCAAGTTCATTACTTGAGCACACAGGAGTAGTCATTTTTGTCAACTGTTTGCTTCTGACAGCACATGGTTTCCTAAAAGTGATCTAAAATAAGTGTCATCAGAAGTAGGTGTGAGAGTGAGTGTGATTTAGATTTTTAACCTAGTTTTAACAAATTTTGTCATATCGCTACATTGTCTACAGTGTAGCAGTTTATAGTTATCTCTTGCACTGGGGCATCATACCACAGACATAAAATCATGTCTGACTGAGTCAAATTATCCTGACACCAGGCCAACCAGTCCTAACACTAACCTTGTAATGCTGAGTGAAAAGTGAGGCAGTTGCTAGTACCATTTTTTGTAAGTTTTTGGTATGACTCGGCTGGGGTTCAAAATCGTGACCTCCTGCATCTGGAGCGGGCGCTTTCACCATGAAGGCCACCAGAGCAGTCCCCATACAGAAGTAGGTGCAAGACATCTACTGGTATGTGTATTGTAACTTTACCTACAATTATTAGTTTTGCAGAGCAAACTGATTTGCTCTGTATCTTCCTCTTCATTTTGAAGTACCTCCAAACCCAGAGCAGAATCTGTGTCTTTGGTGGATTTTGCCCTGCTGAAAGAGAATAACCATAAGAACCATAACTCTTGGAATGAAACTTGACTTGTCACTCTTGTTGTTTATTAGATGGAATGAGTTTTCCTTAGGATTTTAAGTGGACTTTGCTTATGAACAAAGATCCTGAATCAGATAACCAAATGGCAAATAATAATATATACTGGAGAAATAATGTATGTGTGAATTCCATCTGTTATTGTTATTTTTTTTTTCTTCTAATTTCAGGAGAGTTTTAAAGAAGTTGGATTTGGACTTATCGGATGAAGTTATCAGAGCCCTGGCTAATTCTAAACCCAGAGTAATTGAAAAAGTACTTCTGCTTTTGCGATTGCAGATCGACAAATTTCTTGAAAAATCAGGTAGGGATTGGATGTGAAGGGAACTTGTTCAGTATTCTGATTAGTTTGTTAAAAATAGTTATCAATACACTATCACCACTGCCCCATAATATGTAAAATGTATTCAGCGGCATAAAATTGAATTAATTTCACCTACATGTATTTTGTTCTTAAAATCAACTGATACTGAATTCACCTCATCTAGTTTTGTTTTTAAATGAAGTTAATAATGTCACCTGTTTTATTTTAAAGAAAGAACATTCAAAGCTTTAGCACTCAGCATTTAAAGAGTTTTCAGAAATATTGCTTACAGTAGCACATCTTGATGTACATGAAGCAGCTTATTTGAATATTTATATTAAATCAGTACACTGTATTTACTTGTGGGTCCAACTGCAAACAGTATACACTGCATAATGCACTGGCAGATCAGGGTCTGTATTGTTCATTCTACTGATTACACCTAACAAACTGCATCCACCCAGATCTGCCAGGACATTATTTGACAACAGATCTAAGTCAGTGCAGTTTGCAGTTGGATCCAACTTAACACCTGCGATTAACAGTAGTTACCCTCCTGACTGAAACTGCTGTTTCTCTTTGCTTTTCGTAAGTATATTGGTGTCTTTCAAACATGTTTGCGACTTCTGTTATGGCAAAACTAGTAAAATTTCAATGCTTTAGAACCTTGAGCAAGGAAAATTATTTACTAAAACACTTACATTTTTCCTGCAGCAACTGCTGTATCTTGAAATATGAATTTTTTAAAATTCAAACATTCGTTCCAAAACTGTATTTTTTTTATTTTGTCGAGTAAAAACAAAGTGAAATCATGCCATAAATATGAAATTCTAATGGGTTGATCTTATATATTATGACTTTGCTAATTCTGGGATAGAGCCAGAGTCCAATGGAATAGGGAGTACTGTACATTATTAAAAATGCAATATTAGAATGATCTGATAAACTAATGTATATTGGTTTTTCAAATACATTATTTACCTTAAAAACATTATTTCATTATCATTAATTGAAACAGATTTTATTCAGAAAATTAACATCATGTACACTGCTGTATCATTTTTAATCTTGAGTGTAGGTAAACTGTGTACTGTTTTGGGCTATATGCTGGTCATGGATGAATTAAACTGATTCATTGAGAATGATAATTTAATGACTTCAATACGCATGAAACAGACACCTAATTCCTATTTATTTCATAACCTTAAGTGTAAATGAAATATGAATATTAAAAGTGATTTTATCTATATAAATTTGCTATTTGATGGAATAACCTTGGTTCAGTATGCAGTCCATATCATTATTCAATCTGACTGGAAAGATTAGATGTGTTAAACAATTAAAATGCATTAAAGCAGTTTGTGCATATGTGTGTGTCCATGTATGTATGTATATATATATATATATATATATATATATATATATATATTGACAATAATGTACATTTTGTTCTTTAAATATAAACAGAGACTTGATTTTTGCATAATTGTTTTGCTTCAGATGCAATATCAAATGTGGTAGTTAATCCTTTGTACAATCATTTGGGCATTAAAGAATCATCACTGCCGTTTAATGGGTTCATAAAGGGAACTGACACTAATGTCTGTAAAGTGTGTTTCATTAATTTAATTGGATTGAATTGCTGGATTTAAATTGAAGGGTGCATCATTCATAATCATATGGTTTGAGTAAACACAATACAGTGAATCTATTTAAAATACTGCTAATTATTCATACAGGCTTTGTTTTGTTTCACATGTTTTAATTGGATGATACTTTGGTCACTTAGTCTAATATACAGTCAAGCATAGCATCTGTCATGCAGTAATAGGACATGCAGACATGTAACAATAATCAATGACCACTACTAGGTGTGTTACAAGGTGTAAAACATTCAGTATGCCCAGAGGACATAAATGCCCAAATAAAGATTGTTGTTATTGTACAGTTTAATGCCATTTTTCAGCACAAGATAGGCTATACATGGCAGCCAGTATAACTGGTGCAGGAAGAACCCTGGAAAACCCTGGGAAGAACCATCGACCCACGAGAAGCTACTAGCAGGCTTTCTCACATACCCATGTTAGCTGAGCCTGAGACTCAAACTCACGCAGACAGAGGTGAGATGGCAGTGATCCGTAACGATGAGTGCTTTAGACCACTCGGCCACTCAAGGGCCCCCCAAATAAAGGTAGAGAAAGTGATTATGGTATGAAAAGCGCTTGGCAAAAATTTCTTTTAGATAGGTAAAAAGCACTTCCTGGACTAGCGACATGGAAAATTTTACTTACTTGACTTCAAAATTCAATAGTCCGGGATGTTGGGCTATGGAACTTGGTCAGCCCTCCTTTATTTGTTTATTTATTTATTTTTTTAAACCAATATAAGTTTCTAAAACAGATCATTTTTAATGTTAAAATGTCTGAAAGTTTCTTTCCCACTCTCTTTCTCTCAGTCTGTGTTGGTTGCTAAGTAAGTTTTACCTCAGTTGATCATAATCACTCTCTCTCTCTCTCTCTCTCTCTCTCTCTCTCTCTCTCTCTCTCTCTCTCTCTCTCTCTCTCTCTCTATGATGACAAAATTGACAAACTGATTGACCAACAGAGAAATGTAAAAATGGATAATATAAACATTTATGGTCAGTCAGCATCTACCCCCATTCCACTCTTACTGTTGGTTGGTCAGCCAACATGTCAGTTTTAACCCATTTGATTCTTTCTCTTATTCTCTGTCTCTGGACCATCATTGCAAGTCCATGAAAAAGAAGTATGGCAGATTTTTGCCAATGGCATGTGACAGTGTCTCTATAGCTGCGATGATAAACTGGCAGACGACTTAATCAACAGGGAGAGGAGGAAGTAAACAATATTGTGGTCAGTTGCAGTGGAAAGTAAAGCATTATACATAATACTTAGAGCAACTGTAAATAACTTTAAATGTTTGAATTGCCTCTTGTTTTGGTTCATCATTTTGCTGAAACTATTCCCCACTCGTTTTGATATATTCACCCATATGATCTGATGGTCTTGCTTTTACTGTGTGGGACGCTAGCCATTGCAATGTTTGTATTGTTCTCCTTTCTTTATTTAAACCAACTGTCAAGTTTATATCCTAAGTGTCTCTATTACTTATTTATTCAGTATGAATGATAACAGCCACTCTTAAAAATGGGAAATAAGAAATTTCGAAAAGGATTGTGAGTAGTTAATATACCGGTAGATGCAGCACTACATTTTGTAGCAGTCATAATAATGTGAAGGGATTCAAAGATTTCACTCTCTCCATATAGTTTTTCTGTAGCTGGTCTTAAACTCCATTGGAACAAAAGTATGTGTATTTGTATGTGATATAAATAAAATATATGTATAGTATGTATTCTTTTTCTTTGATGATATATCACTTGTTGTATAAATTGTTCTGTAGAAGGAAACTTGGAGGGAGAGAGAGAGAGAAACACCCATGAGTAACGAATTCATATATTTGACATGGCAGACACTTCATTGCTTTGGGTATACTGCAGCTGATACTTCATTGCTTTGGTTATGCTACATTTGGATACTTCATTGCTTTTCTATGGTACAGTTGGATACTTCATTGCTTTGGTTATGCTACAGTTTGATGCTTCATTGCTTTGGTTATCCTACAGTTGGATACTTCATTGCTTTCTATGCTACAGTTAGATACTTCATTGCTTTGGTTATGCTACAATTGGATACTTCATTGCTTTGGTTATGCTACAGTTTGATGCTTCATTGCTTTGGTTATGCTACAGTTTGATGCTTCATTGCTTTGGTTATCCTACAGTTGGATACTTCATTTCTTTGGTTATGTTACAGTTATGCAAATACTTATGTTTGAGAACATGATGATTAGTTGTTGTTGTTGTAGGGTTTAACACTGTTTTTCAGCACAAGATAGGCTATACATAGTGGCTAGCATAAATGGTGGAGGAAGAACCTGAGAAAACCCCGGAAAGAACCACTGACCCACAAGAATCTACTGGCAAGCTTTCTCACATACCCAGATCGGCTGAATCTGAGACTCGAACCCACGCAGAGGTGAGATGGCAGTGATCCATAATGGTGAGCACTTTAGACCACTCGGCCACTCAGGGGCCCCCTGATGATTAGCAAGCCAGTGGGTAACTTAATGTCTCTGTGAGTAAGTTGATACTCAACTTAAGAGCAATTATTTATTTTTTCATTTACTTATTTATTATATATTTAATTGGGAATTACCTAAGGCAGATAAAAACAGATTTCATGTTGTTTTTGCTTGGATCTTCAAGATTATTTCAGCCTTCTTTTTGCAGTCATTTTATGGTTGATTACAAAATTTGAATTCTAAAGTTATTCAGGCAATGACAGTTAATAAAAATTCGGACAGTGAAATAAAAAAGAAGATTTAGTTGCTTAAATTTTTATAGATTTTATCATAGATACTTATAAATGCACTAAAGAACTTCTTTTAATAAACAATAAAGGTTAACTACAAAGTAACCTCAGAGGAAAAATGTTCATCAGTGTCAATGGTTTATATTATGACATTTTACAAGTTATCAAATCATTGGTTCAAGCTCCATTGTTTCTAGTTTGTTATAAAGAAGGACAAAGGATTAAAAGAATGGTTCTTTGCTCTTGACTTTTATCTTCAAATTATCACTAAAACTTTAACTTTCTATTATTATTTGAGAAAGTCTGGCAAAATATAAAAACAAAATATATGCAAATATAACATTGTATTCTGCACTTATAGGATGGTATGCTCCAGAATTGATAAGCTGATTATGTCATACAAGTTTTAATCCATAACTGCTGAGAAATGAATCCCAAATCAAATTATCAGATCAAGTTTTGAAAATTAATTCCCAGAAATTTTGAAGTCCAAACAGCTCAAGCACTAATAAGAAGACATTCATTTAGGGTGCAGTGGTGTGGATAACATAAATAACATTATGTATGCTTATATATTTGCCATTTTGTTAAATGTTTGCATTTAATTTTGTGCCTAGAACTTGTAGTATAGTCATTTAGCACACACACACACCAACACACACACACACACACACACACACACACACACACAATTGTACATGTATTCTCTACGATAGATAATTGCATATCATGGGCATGTCAAATTTACTGCTTCTTAATTTCACAGCTAAAAACTCTATTAAAGTACATGTAAATATCACATGTGAGAAATGGTTTGCTATCGTTATGGAAAGCAGTATAATTGTATTCATTTCATCCCATTTATTTATTTTGACCTCTCTGATTTGCTTCATGCTCATTAACTATACATTGTTATGGTCACAACTTGGTTTGCACTATACAATATGAATATCAAAGTATTGTTCTTTGCTGTGTGTTTTAAAAGATGGAAAATTGTTTTGGAATTATCAGCATGGACCTTTTTCATATATGAAACAAGATATTTTTTATTTAAAAAACTGACAGTAGAATCACTAAAACAGCAATGACTTTGGCCAGCTGCCATCTTTTAGTTAAAACACAGCGACTGTCTTTAGAATCATTCTGCCACATTCTATGTAGAGCTAAACCTGTTATTGCAAGTATTTGCACATGCAAAAGAAACCAATAGATACATATTACTGATGACACATTATAATCAGTGGTCTAGATCCCTACATTCTTTCAACATTTTGAAATCTAATAAAACTGAAAACAATACACCTTTGTTTTTTATCAAAACTTGTGACCATATACTGCACAAAATTCATCATTTTTATTTGAAATGACTGTGCAGTCACTAGACTTGTGGCTGGTTGGTTCAGTCTAGGATGGCATAAGATATGACAGCAAACTGAGTCTTGGATTGCGGGTTATGCCATCAATCATTTTGAATAATCAAACTCTTCATTTTAACAGTAAATGAAAAATTTGGTAGTTCAGCTGGTATATATATTTTGCCAGAGAACTGAAGTTTTAATTTACATTAAATGTTCTGCAAAAAGCATGAAAATTTAGTTCTCCATAATTGACCTTTAAAGACTTTCTGTTAATAATTATGTCTGCATTTAGCTTGGTTGGTGTTACTGGTGTAGACCAGGGCCATCTTAATGGGCAGGAAATACAGGGTGCAGGGGAAAGGGTATTTTATGGAGTTTGTTCTATTTTTTTTCCAAGCATGGGGACTCCAAAGGCAATACTTGCCTGGAGCAATGCATTGTCCAGTGCAGACTCATGATGATTCTGGGTTAGACCATAGATATCTGACAAAAAAGTTGTTTATATTTAAGCATTAAAGATCATGTACATAAAATTCAATTCACTAACATTTTCCAGGTTCAGCATACACTGGTGAAGAAGGTAATTTGTTCTATGTGTTTTCTTTATATTCTGGATTTGTTGAGCTTCATTGACT